>QOCX01000106.1:0-74310 GCA_005959815.1 Sarcophaga bullata
TCTCATCTTTTTTGCTTTCCTCAATGGATGCCTTTCGTGATAGCTCTTCTTCTGCGGATTCTGGGACAAAGGGTGCCTTTGATTCAGTTGGTGATTTTGCATCTTTCTTGCTTTCAGCAATAGATGCCTTTCGGGATAATTCTTCATCTTCTTTTTCACTTGCAGCCACAGATACTGGTCGTGAAGGTTCTTTTGATTCAGCAGGAGATTTCTCATCTTTTTTGCCTTCTGCAATTGAAGCCTTACGTGTTGGTACTTCTGGGACTGAGGGTGCCATTGATTCAGTTGGTGATTTTGCATCTTTCTTGCTTTCAGCAATAGATGCCTTTCGGGATAATTCTTCATCTTCTTTTTCACTTGCAGCCACAGATACTGGTCGTGAAGGTTCTTTTGATTCAGCAGGAGATTTCTCATCTTTTTTGCTTTCCGCAATAGATGCCTTACGTGATAGTTCTTCTACCGAGTCTATAACTGAGGGTGCCTTCGATTCGATTGGTGATTTCTCATCCTTCTTGCTCTCAGCAATAGATGTCTTTCGAGATATTTCTTCTGCTTCTTTTTCACTTGCAGCCACAGATACTGGTCGTGAAGGTTCTTTTGATTCAGCAGGAGATTTCTCATGCTTTTTTGCTTTCCGCAATGGAAGTCTTTGGTGATGGTTCTTCTTCTACCGATTCTATAACTGAAGGTGCTTTCGATTCAATTGGTGATTTCTCGTCCTTCTTGTCTCAGCAATTGATGCCTTTCGGGATAGTTCTTCTGCTTCTTTTTCACTTGCAGCCACAGATTCGGGTCGAGAGGGTTCCTTTGATTCAGCGGGTGATTTCTCACCTGAAGGTGCTTCCGATTCTTTTGGTGATTTCACATCCTTTTTGCTCTCAGCAATAGATGCCTTTCTTGACAGTTCTTCAGCTTCTTTTTCACTTGTATCCACTGAATCTGGTCGTGAGGGTTCCTTTGATTCAGCAGGTGATTTCTCATCTTTTTTGCTTTCCGCAATGGAAGTCTTTCGTGATGGTTCTTCTGCGGATTCTGGGACTGAGAGTGCCTTTGATTCAGTTTGTGATTTCTCATCCTTCTTGCTCTCAGTAATAGATGCCTTTCGGGATAGTTCTTCAGCTTCTTTTTCACTTGCAGCCACAGATGCTGCTCGCGAAGGTTCTTTTGATTCAACTGGAGATTTCTCATCTTTTTTGCTTTCCGCAATGGAAGTTTTTGGGGATGGTTCTTCTTCTGCAGATTCTGGGATTGAGGGTGCCTTTGATTCAGTTGGTGATTTCTCATCCTTATCGCTCTCAGCAATAGACGCCTTTCGGGATAGTTCTCCAGCATCTTTTTCACTTGCAGCCACAGATTCTGGTCGTGAGGGTTCCTTTGATTCAGCGGGTGTTTTTTCATCGGAAGGTGCTTTCGATTCGGTTGGTGATTTCACATCTTTCTTGCTGTCTGCAATAGATGCCTTTGGTGACAGTTCTTCAGCTTCTTTTTCACTTGTAGCTACTGATTCTGGTCGTGGGGGTTCCTTTGATTGCGCAGGTGATTTCTCATCTTGTTTGCTTTCCGCAATGGAAGTCTTCCGTGATGGCTCTTCTGCGAATTCTGGGACTGAGGGTGCCTTTGATTCAGTTGGTGATTTATCATCCTTCTTGCTCTCAGCAATAGACGCCTTTCGGGATAGTTCTTCAGCTTCTTTTTCACTTGCAACCACAGACACTGGTCGTGAAGGTTCCTTTGAGTCAACAGGAGATTTCTCATCTTGTTCGCTTTCCGCAATGGTAGTCTTTGGTAATGGTTCTTCTTCTACCGAGCCTATAACTGAGGGTGCTTCCGATTCGGTTGGTGATTTGACATCTTTCTTGCTGTCCGCAATAGATGCCTTTCGTGAAAGTTCTTCAGCTTCTTTTTCACTTGCAGCTACTGATTCTGGTCGTGAGGGTTCCTTTGATTCCGCAGGTGATTTCTTATCTTTTTTGATTTCCGCAATGGAAGTCTTTCGTGATGGTTCTTCTGCGGATTCTGGGACTGATGGTGCCCTTGATTCAGTTGGTGATTTCTCGTCCTTCTTGCTCTCAGCAATAGACGCCTTTCGGGATAATTCTTCATATGCTTTTTCACTTACAGCCACAGACACTGGTCGTGAAGGTTCCTTTGATTCAGCAGGTGATTTCTCATCTTTTTCGCTTTCCGCAATGGATGCCTTACGTGATGGTTCTTCTTCTACCGATTCTATGACTGAGGGCGCCTTCGATTCAATTGGTGATTTCTCATCTTTCTTGCTCTCAGCAATAGATGACTTTCGAGATATTTCTTCAATTTCTTTATCGCTTGCAGCAACGGACACTGGTCGTGAGGGTTCCTTTGATTCAGCAGGTGATTTCTCATCTTTTTTGCTTTCCGCAATGGATGCCTTACGTGATAGATCTTCTTCTACTGATTCTATAACTGAGGGTGCCTTCGATTCTGTTGGTGATTTCTCATCCTTCTTGCCCTCAGCAATAGATGCCTTTCGGGATAACTCTTCAATTTCTTTATCACTTGCTGCCACAGACACTGGTCGTGAAGGTTCTTTTGATTCATCAGGAGATTTCTCATCTTTTTTGCTTTCCGCAATAGATGCCTTACGTGATAGCTCTTCTTCTGCGGATTTTGAGACCGAGGGTGCCTTCGATTCAGTTGGTGATTTTGCATCTTTCTTGCTTTCAGCAATAGATGCCTTTCGGGTAAACTCTTCATCTTCTTTTTCACTTACAGCCACAGATACTGGTCGTGAAGTTTCTTTTGATTCAGCAGGAGATTTCTCATCTTTTTTGCTTTCCGCAATGGATGCCTTACGTGATAGTTCTTCTACCGATTCTATAACTGAGGGTGTCTTCGATTCGGTTGGTGATTTCTCATCCTTCTTGCTCTCAGCAATAGATGTCTTTCGAGATAATCCTTCATCTTCTTTTTCACTTGCAGCCACAGACGCTGGTCGAGAAGGTTCTTTTGATACAGCAGGTGATTTCTCATCTTTTTTGCCTTCTGCAATTGAAGCCTTACGTGTTGGTTCTTCAGGGACTGAGGGTGCCATTGATTCAGTTGGAGATTTCTCATCCTTCTTGCTCTCAGCAATAGATGCCTTTCGGGATAGTTCTTCTGCTTCTTTTTCACTTGCAGCCACAGATGCAGGTCGTGAAGGTTCCTTTGATTCTACAGGTGATTTCTCATCTTTTTTGCTTTCCGCAATAGAAGTCTTTCGTGATGGTTCTTTTTCTGCTGATTCAGCGACTGAAGGTGCCTTCGCTTCAGTTGGTGATTCTGCATCTTTCTTGCTCTCAACAATAGATGCCTTTCGGGATAGTTCTTCTGCTTCTTTTTCACTTGCAGCCACAGATTCTGGTCGAGAGGGTCCCTTTGATTCAGCGGGTGATTTCTCACCTGAAGGTGCTTCCGATTCGGTTGGTGATTTCACATCCTTTTTGCTCTCAGCAATAGATGCCTTTCGGGATAGTTCTTCTGCTTCTTTTTCACTTGCAGCGACAGACACTGGTCGTGAGGGTTCCTTTGATTCAGAGGGTGATTTCTCATCTGAAGGTGCTTTCAGTTCGGTTGGTGATTGTACATCTCTCTTGCTCTCAGCAATAGATGTCTTTCGGGATATTTCTCCAGTTTCTTTTTCACTTGCAGCCACAGACACTGGTCGTGAAGGTTCTTTTGAGTCAGAGGGCGATTTCTCATCTTTTTTGCTTTCTGCAATAGAAGACTTTCGTGATGGTTCTTTTTCTGATTCGGGGATCGAAGGTTCTTTCGTTTCGGTTTGTGATTTCTCATCCTTCTCAGCAATAGATGACTTTCGTGATAGTTCTTTAGCTTCTTCTTCACTTGGAGCCACAAGAGTACTGGTCGTGAAGGTTCTTTTGACTCCGCAGGTGATTTCTCACTTTTTTGCTTTCCGCAATGGATGCCTTACGTGATAGTTCTTCTTCTACCGATTTTATACTGAGGGTGCCTTCGATTCTGTGGGTGATTTCTCATCCTTCTTGCTCTCAGCGATAGATGCCTTTCGGGATAATCTTCAGCTTCTCTTTCACTTGAAGATACGAGACACTGGTCGTGAGGGTTCTTTTGATTCAGCGGGTGATTTCTCATCTTTTTTGCTTTCCATAATGGATGCCTTATGTGGTGATTCTTCTTCTGCAGATTCTGAGACCGAGGGTGCCTTCGATTCAATTGGTGATTTCTCATCCTTCTTGCTCTCAGCAATAGAGGTCTTTCGAGATAGTTCTTCAGCTTCTTTTTCACTTGCAGCCACGGACACTGGTCGTGAAGGTTCTTTGGATTCAACAGGTGATTTCTCATCTTTTTTGCTCTCCGCAATAGAAGCCTTACGTGTTGGTTCTTCTGGGACTGAGGGTGCCTTTGATTCAGTTGCTGATTTCTCATCCTTGCTCTCAGCAATAGAGGCCTTTTGCGACAGTTCTTCATCTTCTTTATCACTTGCAGCCTCAGATACTGGTCGTGAAGGTTCTTTGGATTCAACAGGTGATTTCTCATCCTTTTTGCTTTCCGCAATTGATGCCTTACGTGATGGTTGTTTTTCTGTTGATTTTGGAATTGAAGGAGCCTTCGATTCAGTTGGTGATTCTGCATCTTTCTTGCTCTCAGCAATAGATGCCTTTCGGGATAGTTCTTCTGCTTCTTTTTCACTTGCAGCCACAGATGCTGGTCGTGAAGGTTCCTTTGATTCCACAGGTGATTTCTCATCCGTTTTGCTTTCCGCAATAGAAGTCTTTCGTGATGGTTCTTTTTCTGCTGATTCAGCGACTGAAGGTGCCTTCGCTTCAGTTGGTGATTTTGCATCTTTCTTGCTCTCAGCAATAGATGTCTTTCGGGATAATATTTCAGCTTCTTTTTCACTTGCAGCCGCGGACACTGGTCGTGAAGGTTCTTTGGATTCAATAGATGATTTCTCATCTTTTTTGCTTTCCGCAATAGAAGCCTTACGTGTTGGTTCTTCTGGGACTGAAGGTGCCTTTGATTCAGTTGGTGATTTCTCATCCTTCCTGCTCTCAACAATAGATGCCTTTCGGGATAGTTCCTCAGCATTTTTTTCACTTGCAGCCACAGATACTGGTCGTGAGGGTTCTTTTGATTCAGCAGGTGATTTCTCAGCTTTTCTGCTTTCCGCAATAGAAGCCTTACGTGATGGTTTTTTTTCTGATTCGGGGATCGAAGGTTCTTTCGTTTCGGTTTTTGATTTCTCATCCTTCTCAGCAATAGATGACTTTCGTGATAGTTCTTTAGCTTCTTCTTCACTTGGAGCCACAGATACTGGTCGTGAAGGTTCTTTTGACTCAGCAGGTGATTTCTCATCTTTTTTGCTTTCCGCAATGGATGCCTTACGTGATAGCTCTTCTTCTGCGGATTCTGAGACCGAGGGTGCCTTTGATTCAGTTGGTGATTTTGCATCTTTCTTGCTTTCAGCAATAGATGCCTTTCGGGATAATTCTTCATCTTCTTTTTCACTTGGAGCCACAGACACTGGTCGTGAAGGTTCTTTTGACTCAGCAGGTGATTTCTCATCTTTTTTGCTTTCCTCAATGGATGCCTTACGTGATAGTTCTTCTTCTACCGATTCTATAATTGAGGGTGCCTTCGATTCAATTGGTGATTTCTCATCCTTCTTGCTCTCAGTAATAGATGCCTTTCGGGATAGTTCTTCTGCTTCTTTTTCACTTGCAGCCACAGATTCTGGTCGAGAGGGTTCCTTTGATTCAGTGGGTGATTTCTCACCTGAAGGTGCTTTCGATTCGGTTGGTGATTTCACATCCTTTTTGCTCTCAGCAATAGATGCCTTTCGGGATAGTTCTTCAGTTTCTTTTTCACTTTCAGCCATTGATACACGGCGAGAGAGTTCTTTGGACTCGGAAGGTGATTTTTCATCTTTCTTTGTGACTTCATACTTAACATCAGTAGATGTTTTGCGACTACTTTGAAGTGATTTTTGTACTTCAACTTCTATGGCTTCTTCTATGGTTGGAGGACTGTCAACGGAAATAGTATCATCGTGTTCTTTCGTTTTTTCGGGTGCTTTAGCCGCTTTCATTTGAGCTGGTATTTCATCCTCAGAAGTTATTTCACTGGTTTCTTTTTCTTCTGGCGAACTTATTGATTTCTTGGTTTCTTTGGTGTCTACAATTTTTTTTACAATTACTGGTTCTTCCTTTATCTCCTTTTGGTCTTCGCTTGGCGGTACATAGGGAGATGATGGTTTTTCTGTTACTTTATCTTCAGGCTCCTTAACTAGTGCTGTATCGGATATAGGAGATGTGTATTTTTCTTCTGGAGTTGTTATCTTGTCTGTTGGTGTTGGTAACTTTTCAGTTGGGAAAGGTTTTTCTTCCTTTTCAAGTATTTCTTTTGAATGGTCTTCAGTCGATTGTTCAATTTCCTCAACCTTATCTTTACCTTCTGCTTCTACTTTTACTTCTGTTTCTTTTTCACCGGTTTCCTTTTCGTCTGTGTCTTTCTCTTCTGCTTCTGCTTCTTTTTCTTCTATTTCTTTTTCTTCTGTTTCTTTTTCTTCTGCTTCTTTTTCCTCTTTGGCCAATTCCTCTTTTTGTGATATGGTTTTTCCACTTTCTTGGGTCTCTTTTTCATAGACACCGAGATCAGCTTCTTCATGAACTGGTAAATCAGCCACTTCATCAGGAGTTTTTACCACATCACGCATTAGATTCTGTTGAGCATCAAAGGTCATTTTTATGGGCAGCACACGCTCGGCAGCAGCTAAGCCTGTAGTCACTTTTTGCATGGGAGTTTCTTTAAGTTGTTGTTCGGCTGTAGGTTCAGAAGGACGTATAACACTGGTTTCGGCAACAGTAGCCACAACAGCTTCGACTTCTTTGGTCTCTTCTTTTACATATTTCTCTTCAATAACCAAATCTTCCTTAATTTCATCCAAAGGTATACGTTCATCTTCTGGTAGTGTGGGTGCTGTAGTAGCACCAGATTCAATGGTGGCAGAGAATTTCTCTTCTGGAAGACTTTCTTGCAGATTAGCTGGTATAGGCTCAATGGGTATGCCTCCTACCAAATCATCTTTTGTATCTGAAGTTTTCTTAGCACTGCTAATTTTCTCTTCGGGAGTAACAGATGACAATTCTTCGTCAGTTTTGGCCAATTGTTCATCTGTTTTGGATTTGACAATATCTTTGGCCGCACTGATAATCTCTTGGACTTCAGCTTTAACTTCAGTTTTAATAGGTGAAGCGTCTTTGGCTGGTTCATCTTCGGCGGCTTCTTCAGCTTCTTCGGCCTCCTCAGCTTGCGTTTCTCTCTCGTCGACTTCCTTTCTTTCTGATGAAATGCCCGTTTCTAGCCGGGCTCTACGTTCTTCGGCTTCAACCTTCGCAATAGCGGCTTCAATTTCTTCTTCGGCACTCTTCTTACGTTTCTTTTCGGATTCCTGTGAATCACGCTGGTGTTTTTGAATCTCTTCTTCTTTGGTCATACTACTCTCAACCAATGAATCTTCGGTAACTTCCTCTTTTTCGATGATTAAATACTCATCCTCTTCGTCGGCCTCGGTAGTGCTGTCTTGTTTAGGAACTTCTCTTATCTCAGCCTTAATTTGCTGTTGGCGTTTCATTTCGTCTCGGCTAAAGACGGCCTCAATTTCTCTGACTACTTCCTGTTCTTCTTTGAGGTCATCAAGTTCTCGCTGCTTTTCAGCATCAAGTTCTTGCGAGGCAGTCAAATCTTGTAATTTCTTGGCAGCGGCTTGTTCGTCGGCAGAAGGAGTCGACACCAAACTAGAGTCGGTAGTGCCACCCTTATCGAGTCTAGATTTCTTCATATCGGCAGCTTTGGGTTTGGCAGCCTTAACAGGACTACCAGGAGCACGTTTGGATGGTGAAGCACCACGTGGACGCCTGGATATAGGTTTACGTGGTTCAGTAGCTCTTCTTTCAGCCGCTGTAGTTGTTATCCGTCTGGAGGTAGTGGTAGAGGTTTGGCGCATTGTTTGTTGTTTCGATTCCAAAACCTTACGGTTATTTGCCTCTTTAGTGCTTTTGGCTGGAGTGCTGCTAGGACTAGCCTTGGCTGCCCGCGAAATAATTTTCGATTTAACTTCTCTGGTTGCAGGTTTGGATATGTCTTGTTTACGTGGAGTAGCTGTAGGAGAGCTCTTCTTCTCCGACAAATCCTTTTTGACCACCTTACGTTCCAAAGACTTGGGTGGTCTTGTGTCAATACGTGACCTTACTAAGGGTTTAACTTCAGCTCGTGGTTTTTCGGCTTTAGCCTTTGCTATCTTGGCGGCCGGTTTAATAGGTTCGGCCGATTCAATGATTTCTTTGGCAGGAGGTAAGACTTGAGGTTGTGGTTTTACTATGACTACCTCAACCTTCTTTTCGGTAGTCTCTTTATTGTCTTCTATATGTTCACCATCCAGCTGATCGCCGTCTTTACTGGCAGTGTCAGCTGCAGGTTCGGGTAACGCTTCGTCTCCAGTTTCTATGCCTTGTTCGTCAGTCTCCACGGAGTCTTCTTTCTTTTTGATAGCCATAAGTTTTTCCTCTTCTTGATAAATCTTTTCAATTTTTTCCTCATCGGCGGACGAGGTAACCACAGATTCTTTCATTTTGTTATCCTGCTGTACGGCCACTGCTGCGGCTGCCACGGGCATGAATTTAGAGGGCTTAGTTGTTATAGGAGCAACCGGCTCCAGGGCGGACTTGAGTGTTTTACGTGTGGTAACCACAGTTTGTATGGCAGGTGCTATAGACTTGGCAGTGCAAGTGGAATGCTTCATGAATTCCAAATGTTTGAGTTTCTCCAGTCCTTCTTGGATCTTAAAATCCGGAGTGCTGCCGGGGAAGAGTATACGTGTAATGGTGTCATCAGGATTTGCTGGTTGCCAAACCAAGAGGGCACATATGGATACCAGATTTTGTAAAGGAAAATTAAAATCCCTGGAATCGCGTGAAGCAAACAAGCGTTGATCGCCCGAATGCCACTTTTGCATGAATTCTTTAACCTCTTTCGAGTCACGAGAAGGACTGATGACATACATATCCAACGTACCGTGACCCACTTTATGGTATAGATTTATGGGTTCGGGAGCACGGAAACAAGCTTGAGGTTTCAAATCCAAGGACTTGATATCACTGACTAGATTATGGCCTCTTTCGAAGAGATCAACCAACAGAGGATTGCGATCTTTATCACCATCAGGACTGGGTAATCCACCCTTGCGATCGGGTACATTGCAGAAGAAGTGACCAATTTGAGGATACACATGAGCATCACGTTTGCGTTCCACTACAGAACTTAAACCCTGAATATTGGAATTGTTTAAACGGGTCATAAGAACAGCATCCAAACGGTCGAGATGTCTCACAAAATCCCAGAAACAAGCTTTACGATTGAAACCACCATCAACTATGAAGAGATGAAACAGAATGTTAGAGCTTTGACAGAATTAAAGAACGAATTTTACAGCAACTTACCCAACATATTAAAGCCATTAATGCCAAATAAGGCGGCATCACCCTGACCGCCGGGGAAGACATACAGAGTAGGATGTGTAAAGCGTATATTGCCAACAACATCCGAAGTCTCAAGTAATTCACGTATCGAGGTGGGCACCAACATGGGTGCCAGATAGTCTGCAAAAAAAAAAAAAAAAAAAAAAACAATCTTACTTAATTCTCTTACGGTCATGGCCTTATACATACCTATGAAAGCATTAATGCTTTCACTGCTAGTGTCCAAGACATCCACAGGATTAATGCGTATTTTACAGAGGCGAGCAAAGCTCTTGTCAGGTAAGGTATGCCAGAGACCACTATCAGCACAATGAATATTCATTGATATAGTGTCTGCATAGGCGCGTATAACTCTTTGTACATCATGCTCTTGAAATGCTTCAGAAAAATCGCCAACAGAAAAGGTTCCATCCTAAACGAAAGGAAGAAATACAATTCTGGGAATAATAAACTGAAAGGAAGTCATTACCTGTAGTATCCAGGAACCATTGCCAGAGAATGTATAGCCAGCATGGATTATGTGTCGATGACGTGTAAAACTGCTGAGCATATTACGCATACATTGTATCAGTGTATTGTATTGGGGATGTATTAAAACTTCAGTGACTAGATTTTCACTAGCATACTGAATGAGTCTTTCGCCTAGGAAAACGAAAAAAAAAGAACAAAGAATTTTCAATTAATTTTTAAAGCACAAAAGTATGCTTCTCTATATTATAATAAACCAGTAGCCTCAAAGTATGCTGTAGATTTTATAAATATGGTATTTTAAAGTTTTTTTTTACTGTGATAAATTTTTGTTGATTTTGTAAAACAAAAAATGGAAACGGAACTAAACAGAATAATTGTTAGCTTGCGGTTAGAGTGCTACAAAACAAGCTGAATTTTTTTTTTTTTTTTTTTGTCAAATCTGAATTTCTTTCGACCACCACAACATTAGTAACACAAGCGACCATATGACACTACGGCATATAAAAATTAATTTTTATATTCTTTGTGTGTTGCATATGCGTAGGCCAAACATTTTTGGCTGACCTAAATGTAGGCAATACTTTTTTCCAATTTGAGTATCTGCTTTTCTTGTCCATGTACAGCTATTGTCTTTATAAGCAAATGCTTTTCTTACAAGTTGTGAAAAATTTGTTTTTATTGTCAGCGTTTTAAACTCGGAAAGGGAAAAATCACAGATAAATTTATTCCACGAATTGTACAGAAAATTGTAGTAAAAATAGCAATTTTGGTATTGCGGATTTTTAATAACTCGAAATGATTTTCAAATGAATTAATGGTATTGTGTTATGATTTATATGCCAATAATTTTATAAATTTTTGTTTAATTAAATATGAAATTAAATTTCGTATGAATTTCTTTCTATATTGCCATGAAGTGTATACGTTTTCCAACCAACATTTTTAAAATTCCCTTTGGGACAACTGTTTTCATTTCTATAGTTAAAATGATTTAATTTCCATTTTTATTTGTGTTATAATAAAAATTTATTTACAAAAAAATGTTTTATTATGTCTAACAAAACCCCAGAGTATTTAAATAATATTTACTTTAAAATATAAAAAAAGTATACATGTATGCAAACCAGGCAAAATTATTCGAAAACTATGTTGTTAACCTATTAAAAACTGTTTTATTTTTATTGTAAAAACACTCACAGGTATTACAGAAGTTTAATTAAATTTATTGTTATTTTCTACACCATAAATATAATAAACAGCAGACATTTTTTTTTGTCGAAGTAGTTTTAAAGAGGTATTTAATTGAGAAAAATGTTAAAAAATTATTTTATTTTTATTGGTAGGTTACTTAATTGGTCATTACAATTTCAGTCATAATTACGACATACATTTGTTGTATGCGTTAATTTTATCTGTAAGGGGCGATATCTATCGAGTTTCGATTCCGAATGACGAATTTTTAAGAAATTTTCACGGAAATTTTATTTACTTTTAGAGTTTTTGCCAGAAGTCTGCTGAGGGGAAGGCGCCGATGAAATATTTTGTTCATATTTCGTTTTGTTCCAGATAGCTGAGCAAGGGTTTAGAACCGTGGCCTCTAATAAGCCAACACACTATCTACTAGATTACGAAGACATTAAATTTTTTTTGTTGCTACAGCTAAATTGATTTGGTTTTTATTTTTTATTAACTGCCAAGGCATAAAGTATTTTGGAGAGTATTTGTTTGCCTGAGTTTGTCCGTCTGTCCTAGGTCATCATAATTTCTATTTGTTTGGCTTGCTATACACAGCATAAATTAGCACAATTTTAATAGACCATTTTATGCTGGTATGACCATGAATACCAACCATTTGTTGTTGTTTTTTTTATATTTTTTTTTATATTTTTGCCATCTTCTGGCTTGAGGATAAAGACAATACATTCCATTTTTATTTTATTTTTTCCATTTAAGATTTTTATTACTATTGTGCTCGTTGTTTTATAGTCTTTTAGTCAAATGGCTTTGAATCAAAATTAAAATATTACCAGCACAATATTTTCTCTTTTTTATATATACTTTGGCATTCTCTCTCTGTTTTTTAACGACAGTAAAAAGAAAGTGATGTTTTTGATTTCAATGGAAATGAAAATCAAGGTTTTTTTTCTTTAACTAGCAAACATATTGGAAAATAATTAAAAGCCATGTTGGTTTATTTTTAATTATTTATGTTTAGTTTGTATTAAAACAAAAAAAGAACACAAAAAGACAATGGAAATTTATAATTTCCTTAGAGATTCAGGGATATGGAAAATAAATCTGAAATTCATCAATGAAAAGAACAAAAAAAAGGGGGAAACCCTAAACACCATATATTGTATATTCGAAAACAATTTTTATAGCATATCTTTTGGTATTGTTTAAATTGTTTTTATGTTAAATCAATTTCATTAAATCGCTTAAATCATAAATCTTAATTTACAACTTCAAACATTATCACATTCTAACTAACACCCCCTTTTGTATGCTGCCTAAACCTCAACCTAAACCTAAGGATATGCTATAATATAATTAATCTTTCACAAAATGTCTGTTATTCAAATGCCATTATTTATGCCACATAGAATTAATTGAAATGTCTAAAGCCAAGGAGAATGACAGTATTTTAAACGGCATCAATATGTTTATTACAGTCTACAATAAGGTACCTTAATAAATTTGTATCCCATAATCATCAATCCATATAATAGTCAATCATAATAATTAAATTCCACTGTTCATATTCATTGTCAACACTTAATAAAATAAGTGTGTCCATATTTGAAGACGTAAATAAAATTGAAAAGGTTTTTATGATTGAAACTAATAACACAAGTAAGAAAACTACACTTGCTCAAAAACTTATTGAAATTTATACATATTTTTTTAGTATTCAACTTGAAATTGAGAATGAGAAATTGTATTCGATATTTTACAGCAAATTAAAGCAAATATGACATTTCAATTGCATTCTAAAGAAGTTTGAATATTTCAATATTTATTTTACCGTTTAAAATAATATCAGTTGCCTACTTTTAAGGTTACATTTCTTTCTCCAATTTTATTTTACTGCATGGTTTTCTCTCTCTCTCTCTCTCTCTTTTCCTCTCTCCCCCCCTTTTATAGCTTTTCATTTTAATTTAAAGCATATACATCTGCTTTAATTTAACATTGTGGTCTCTGTGTTATATGCTGGTTTTGTAATGACTTTTCGAAAAACAAAACCTTGCCTATTTTCAGGCACTTGTTGTACATATATTTACATATTTATTGTATGTAAATTTAAAGATATTACATGTTTTTTTTTCATTACATGGGATTTTGTTCCGTTACTTCTCCTCCTTCATATTTCGATTTCATAGAGGTTAGCAATTTAGGAGGTTTGTTAGCCACCTTGTTTTTCTGGGTTTACCAACGTATAGAAGTATGCAATATTATTTTAAAATTGAAAAAAAATAAATATAATTTTATAGTAATAGTAATACTTAAACATTTGTTTTGATAGAAGAAATTTTTTTTTTTACAATTTTGTGTATTATTTCTCTTTGCAGGTATATAACTACGACTTTTTGAAGCATCTGAACATTTGATGGATGAATAAATTCAGGAAAGTGTTGAAACATTGTTTGAAAGGATATTATTTTAAATTTTTTTATTTTCTATATTAAAACAATCATTTGATGATCAGTTATTGTAAGCCGATGTTATCGTTTGATATTTTTTTTTCAACATTTTATTTTTATCTTTAAAAACTTTTCTTGAATTTTCATTTAAAACTAAATATAACGATATTTTATTTTTATTATTACTCTTTTATATATCTTAAAAATTTTTGTGACCAATTCCGATACTTTTAATTTTTCTACCTTTTCTAAAGGGTTAATTTTGAAGCTCTACTTTAAATATTCTATGCATGTAAATGAAATCCATTCATATTTGCATACTATTTTATAACGTTTTTTTTTAAAGTGGATCAGCCTTTCGAGTTTCTTGTATTTTATGATACCCTATTGTTGCTGTTCTATTGTATTGTTTTCTTTTACAACATGCCTAAATACAAATAAATTTTCAAACACATTTCAAGTTAAATACAAAATATACCATATGAGGATATATATAAACAACATTGCCTACTAAATCTATGTATATTGTTTTATATTGTGTATTTCTATAAATCTGCATAGATACAAATACTTAGTACATAAATATTACATTGTACGAGAATACAGTACATTGTTATTGACTAGTTGAGTTTAGTTAAAGGTACTTATAGCAACTATTTATAGTTGTCATCACGGTATTTGACCATGGTTTCAAAGGGGATTGTTGGATAATATTAACAGCGAAATGTTTATTAAATTTAATTTAAATTTTTCCATCTCTTTTAATACTTGCATGTCTTTTTTTACTTTCTGATTGTTTTTGTAAAGTCTAAAGAAATTTTTATTGAATGTTTCGCATATCAAAATGAAAATTTGTGTTTTGGGTGTTTAAAAAAAAAACTATTTTCTTAAAATGATTTCCTCAAACTCTTATTGAAAAAAGGATATAAAGAGTGAACGGACCTCATACCTAAATGCCCACATAACATATTTAATCCTTATGAAGTATAATTTTTTTAAGTTTTTAGGTTTTTCTAGGAAATATGTTTCTATATGTTGAAATAATTATCGCAAATTGTCGAAATTTTAGAAATTTTCTTTAATTTGGAAAAAAAAGTCGTTAACGATTATATTTTCCTTATTCATTTAATTATTAATTTATTTATCTTAATATTTCTGGCGTTATAATGTTGTTTTTTTAGCAATAATTTTCATTACATTTCATATTTAATTGCTAGAATTGCTTGATTAAAATGAAAATGACATTTTCCCAATGACTGGCACTAACGGAAAAGGAAAGAGATAGAGCGAGAGAGACACAGAGGCATGAAAGGAAGTGATTTTTTTAAGGCTACAAAACGGATTTGTAACTGTAGTTATTTACTGTCAAAAAATGTTCAGATATGAAACCCTTTTTACAAAAATAACTCATTTATAATTGAAAGCCTCTCTGATTTTATTTTTTTTTTCTTTTTTCTTTTGCATATATGCCAAGCCACCATTTATTCATGCAGTCGTTCATACATTCATTCAGTCATTCATTCAGTCTTTCATTCAGTTATTCATTTATTCTGCCATATATTCCTTTATTTCTTTTTATCAGTTTGGTTATGCTGATGTTTCTTCTTTTTCGTAAGCCTTAAAAGGAAATCCTTGTTGAGAATCAAGTTCGCACATTAAAATTAAATGTTGAGTTGACGTTGAGGCGAATGATGAGCAAAAAAAAAAAAAGAAAAACCATTTAAAACTCTGTGTGTATTTTATTTATAAAACAAAATAATAACGACGAGTCTCTATAAAAAAAAGAAAAGAAAAAACGAAGAGAGAAAAAAGGAAATATCTCCTCCTTTCAACCTGTATAAAATGTTCATAGAAGCGTAACGAGTGTTGATAATATTGACAGATGTCTGCAAACATGTTGAACTTTTCAGAATGAATTTTTTTTTTGTTTTGTTTTGAAAAGAGGATAAAGTTGTTACTGTAAATTGTTTGAATGCCTCAGGGGCTTTAGACAGCCATTGTTGTGTGTCATCATATCTTGCATTACTCGCTCAGTGTGAATGTATAGATAGGTATTTTAAAAAGGCAAGGGGAATGCTTTTTTTCTAACCCACCTCATCAAAAAACAAAAACAAAAAAAAACAAAAAGGAAACGGATTCATTTTGTTGAATAAAACAAAAAAAGATTTCTTTTTAGTTTTTTCGTTCTTTTTTTTTTTTTGCAAAAATAATTAGAAGCAATTAAAATTCGTTGGAATATTTATTTTCAAGCCTAAAATATAAAATATAGTATCGGAGATTTGCTTTAAAGCAAGAGAAATTGGGTAAAATTGCTTCCACATATGTTTAGATTTAAAAGGTGTGATGTTTTAAGTTTGATTGAGGGTATGATGATTATTACTTATTTACTTAATTGGAAATTACAACCGTTAAGGCAAGATTACGACCTAGCTTCTCAATTCATCCATGTTGTGTGTATTAAGATTTATCCATGAGAGGAGTTTTTTCTAGAATACTACTGAGATTAAGTCTCCGAAAGAAATACTTTTTGAGCTGTAATTTGAATTACGACCTCACTTCTACTTAGACAAAGCATAACTTATTAGGCTGCGGCGATTATTTATTAAACTAAAATCTATTTAATAAAGACAAAAATATCTTGCTCCCATTGGCATGAAGAACTTTACATTTCAAAAGCCTTTAATACTACTCTATAATTAACAAAAAAATCCCTATTAGAACTTTACTACATGAAATATGGAAAAATAACGCTTGAAAGCGTTCATTATGGCATGTAAATTTATCATAACTTCAGCTTAAATAAGCGCATGAGAAAAAAACAGGGTCATTAAAAAATATTTTGTACGCCCTCAGCGAATTTAGGCTCATTAAAGTCTTTGAAAACAAAAAAAAAAAAAAAATATCCTTCCTTTTTTCAAAAGCCTTATACACATATTCGTATTCGAAAAATTATACCATTTATTTGGTTTGTTGTTAGTAAATAACATTAGTTGTAGTTGTAATTGCTGTTGTTGTCAAATTAAAATTTTATAACCAGGTGCAAATGGCATAAACATGCCATAGCCTGCTTTAACATACAATAGCACGAGAAAATGTTAGCAAAACATGCAAATTTTCTAGTATAATTTTATTTGAATCGAAATTTTTTTTCGTTTCATTTTTTGTTTCCAGAGCACTGCATGTTTTATAAAAGTCATGTTGTTTTTCGTAATTTTTTTTATTAAATTATTTAAAAAAAATTGTGGGCCACTATAGAGCAACCTTATGGAGTAAAGAATAGCTCGGAACTGCTAATAGAAGTGTGTTGAAAAGTTTTTAATTTCTTTTTTTCGCTTTTTTGGTTTAGTAAAAAAAACATGAGAATTTATGGTTGCTTGAGTTCTAACATTAAATTTTTTGAATGCAATTATATTAGGGCGGTTTAAGAACGTGATAGAAAAATATCAAAAAGTGTTTTAAATAAAAATTTCATTTGTTTTTGATTAAATTATTTAAAGATTAATTACAAGTGTCTTAAAGTATGTTAATAAAGTTATGATTATAATGACTTCCTAAATCTTTTGTTCCTTTCATTTTTACTTTCATTATAATTACTGGCATTTATTGTTTTGAACCCTTCAACCTGTTCTACGGTTGTGTTCATTATTACTCTTATTATTATTGTTATTATTGCTGTGTATTATTGTTCATATCACGATTTTTAATTGTCTTCTCAAATTGTTTTGTTTTTGTTGTTTTCTGTGTGTAATAGCAATAATAGAAATAATTTTCCATTTGACTTACCGTGACGTGCTTCCTCTCCTTCAGGGGCATGTTGTGTTATTGTATTCAGTTCCTCTTCCAAATCGACATGACAATCAGCAACGTCCCATGAGAGAAAACCTGCAAATGACACGCAAAAAGAAAGAAAGAACGAAAGAAAAAGAAAAATTATTATTGGCAAATTATTATTTTTTTTTTTTTTGTACTTATTTTTGGTGACTTAAAACTGGTATAATAAGAGCAGAAACGAGAGAGATACCTGCATTATAATTGAAAAAGTTTTTTGGCTGTCATTATTTGAATTCCATTTTTAATTTCATGTTCACAGCAAAAATGTCAATCAAGTGTTTTTGGGGGGTAAACATTTTTATTCCTTTAATTTCTTTTTGTTCAAATAATATTTATTATGATATTTTCAGTTAGATTTATTTGTTTTAAATAATTATTCGATAATAATCATACGTCTCGGTGGCCTTTTGATATGACAATTAAGAAGAATCACACGCTAAAGTGGCAGAAACAAATTTTTTATAAATTTTTTCCAAAAAAAATTTTAATTTGCAAAAATTCATTAATTTTTTTATTTGTTTATCTTATTAACTTTTATTTTATCATGTTCATGTTTATCATATCTATCCTACGTCCAGTTGGCCTTTTCATATGTAAATTAATAATACATATTAATACGTTTTTAATTAACCGTATAAATATGTATGTACGTATGTATATAGTAACTGTATGATGTACGTGTAATTTTATATAACGATACATAATATTCCTACACTTGGATCTTAATTTATATCAACTTGAAGTATACAGACATGATGCATATGAAAACGCTTTCAAATTGCTGCTTTCGTGACACCCAAATTTCGTTCAGAGTTGGTTTTGTTTTCCCTATCATATCTGAATCTTATAAACCATATCGGTTTATTATTAATTCTTTTCAATCCCTATATTTCAGTTTTTATATCTTTTTACTATGAATTTCCATTAACGATATTTCTATTTACTTTTCCTATCTTTTTCTTAAATGCTAGAAAATCCTAGCAAAATCCAAGGCATGCCAATACTCTGAATCTTAATTTCTCATAAAAAGATTTCTTTTAAGTTGTCTGGCAATAAAACGAAAGTCAGTAGTATTAACAAAACTGAATTTTATTGATTAAACAAACTATAAAAATATATATAAAAGGGGAATAGTTTTAATTTTATGCTATTTTTATAGCCTTTAGTGTTGTTTACTTGAGTATTTTTTTTTTACCCATAAAAAATTTAAATCTTACAATTACTCTTGTAAGTCACAGAATATTTATTTTTTACCTCACAAAACAATCGCATTTATTCACATTTCCTTTTGCAATATTTTTTGCAAAAAGCTTAAGAATACGGTAAGAATAGATAACGTTTTTGTACATATTCAGTGGCAGAACGATAAAGCTGTAAATGAACAGCTATTTTACCACACATACGATATAATAATACTGTGATGTTGGTTGATACGCTTATTTCTGTTACACTTCACAGTTAATTGTTATTCATTATTTTCATGATTCTTTTGCTTTTTCTCAAATGCTTTAATTAACTGTCTTAACTGTGGTGACTGCTATACTAATGTTTTCATACATACATATTGTCATTGTCATTCATTTCTTTGCATATGCATATTCAAACTGTAATAATTAGCTCTTGTTTAATAAATATTAAAACCTCTTCTAATCATAAATAATTACTAGGGATTTTCCTAATGAATTGTGACTTTTAATTATAATGAATATAAGCATTATAAGTAAACAAAAATACAAACAAAATGACTAAATAAGTAGAATGTATAGTGTTTGATTACTTTTCTCATCTTCTTAAATATAACACAGTAATTAAAATGGATAATCAATTGACTACAATTCAAAAACATATAATTATTCTGATATTGTACACTCGAAAAATCGTATTCAAAATACTGTTTATTATTACAAAATATAAAAAAAATTATTAATCACGTGCCTTTCATAGAGAAAATAAAATTAAAATCTTATTAGAATTGTTGCTAAAGGTCTGAACTTCATAATGAATAAACATTTGCTTTTAATAAATACAGGGCGACCTACTAGACGTATGATTATTAATTTAATTGAATTGAATTGTCAGTAATCATACGTCTTCACATGGAAAAAATATGGGTTTTTAAACGTAGGCTTTCGTTTATTATTTCAACTTAATGTAGATTGCTGCTTGGCTAAATAAAATTTATCATATGATTTTGCGAACAAAACTTTCCTTCCATAATTCGAAATTACATTCAAAAGAGAGTGAGTTGTATGGCAATAGTTTGCAAACCGTACTTGAACCATACTTGAAAGTTTAGACCAATCAACCAATGATCCTGTGTTACAATCAACTTTAAATCCATTGCACGTGTAAGGGTTAAACCTTTTCTTATCTCATATCATTATAATTGGCACCTTAATACTACGATCGTACGATCTAATGTACTCCCCTCCAACATTATGGGGTATTCCTATAACATCTCCTTTGTCCTGGCTTTGTCCTGACAAATTTCAGAATACTAGTCACAGCCAACAATGACAACTCTAAGTATTTTTTGCTGTCATGCACCAATGCTACACAGGTTACAATAATGTGTTCTAATGATGTATTTTCATTGTCGCAGGATCTACATGTTGCACTAGAGACAATCCCCATTGTGAACAAGTTTACCCTGAGTTTCCAATGCTCTTTCAAAAAGCCGGTTACCTATCTCCTCTTACCATAGTTTCCCAACACTTGATTGCGTTTTTTAAATTTATATTCTATAAAGATAACAATCTGAAATTTGTTAATTTAAATTAACTTTAGAAATTTAAGATCTTAATACTTGAAAAAAAGAAAGAAACAAAAATTAATGCCTTCACACCAGCAGCAGACAACCATAAAATAATTTAAAAAAAAGGGTTTTTCTTTGTCACTGTAAACCTCACAGCAAAATATTTTACACTTTTAATGTTACCATTTTGTAACTGCTGTATGATAACAATTTCTAATCCCTAGACTTTCATTTCAAATGTGTCTCCTACTACATGATGTCTACCTGTGCAATACCATACATGCCTAATATTTGTAAAGGTTGGCTAGGGCGGTTGGTTTGGGAATGTGGAATGGTTTCTCTCTCTCCAAAATCACATGAATAATTTATGAAAAATCCTATACGATGTTGTTGCTTTTGCTATTATATGCCCTCAAAAGATGACAGGACAAGGCAATAGAAATGAAGTTTTTTTTTTGGAGTGAGGGTGATGAGGAAGCTTGTTTGCGAAGCTATTGTAGTTAAATGAAATATCTTTTTAAATACATTCAAAAAGCACATGATAATGTTAAGGAGTAAGTGTTTGTGCTGCTTCTTCTTTTTCGTCTTCTTCTTCTATTAGTTTCATTTCTTTTATAATATAATATAAATAAGGCTCTTAGACTAGGCAGTGTTTGCTTTTATATTTTTTTCCATTTCTTGGGTTGTGTGGCAAAATTATATGGAAAATTTATTATCCATAGACATGTCACACATATGGTGTATATATGTATATGTATGGAGTATATGTGCTGTGAGGTTGGTTTCCTACTTAATATATTCATGCTCATTAAGAGACCTTTTTATGCCTCGGAAATTATTATGTTGACTGATGGTGATTATAAACATGGTGGCACTTATGTACGATGATGAGAGTACGATGAATAAAATAAAATAAAAAGACAATTTTTATTTTAATTTTAAATTTCTTTTCTGCTTTTTTTGTACAGTTTTAATGGTTCTCCTTCAGTGAGCAGCTAAGCCACAGGTTAATATTTCATTTCATATTTTACTTGGGTATAATGAATTAAGAAAAAAGTGACTGAAAAGGTGTATAACAACTGCGTTTTATTAGAAGCGAAGTTATTAAAAATTGTGATGGTTTTGTTAATAATTTTATGGCCTTATAAAGTATGAGTATTTGTTGTGATTATAATAACTTTCATAATGTTCGAGCATTACGTAGTTGGAATATTCATTAAATATTAAGCGTTTGTACGGTATGTAGTTTGGAGGTGCGTAAATATTTACACACAAGAAAATTTCAATTTAAGTGATTTACCGTTAGAGGAAAATATTTGCATTTCCAAATTTAATGAAAATGAGTAATTAAAGTATCGTGTAACATTTTTTAATTTTAATTAAAAAAATTACAAACTTCATAGGTTTCTGATCCCATTTTAAAACACGATTCCTTTAAACTTTAGTATTTTTTGTATTGAAGTTCGTATATCAAAATTTCTATAACATGTTGTAAACATGTTGTTCTGTTAGGAGTTGTATGGCTTATATGGTGACGACAAGAAAAATTGTGGATATTAATATCACAATCAGGAAAAATTTCACTGTACACAAAACCCTCAACTTTCAGTTAAGCACTGGATTACATATGTCTAATGGTTGCAGACACGATTGAATACACAAATACATTGTAAATGTACTTATCAATACTTCGTTTGATTGAATATACTACTGTCCGTCGTGAAAAGGCGAAAATATGCTGTGAAGGGAAGAATTCGACCTAAGCCCACTTATATTCCAGAAATCAATTTTGAGACGTTTGTCTTTTATGATCTTGACTTTTCCGACTGTTTTGTGGTAGGTTTAGAATTTTTTGTATTACCACAAGCTTTTTTCAATAGCTTTTCTGAATAGTTGACCAGCCATTGAATATATGCTTTATAGAAATAATTTTTCGCAATATAATAAATTTTGTCTTAGGCTGTATAATTGATAAAGACACATATTTTTAAAAAATGTTTATTTTCATTAAATATTTCCCATATGCAAATTAAAAAAAAAATATTTTTAATAAAAATTTAATTTCATGTTTGCACTCTCTTTCTACTACTTTTAATTAAACATACTTTTAATTTACAATAAAATATCAGTGTTACATTGTTAAAAAGCTTTTTGCTTAATGAAAAGCTTGTTTTTAAAATAATTTTCTTCCTCTTATACTCATAATTATACACGATCCACGAGAAATATTAATAAAAAGATACAAAAAAAATCACGCATAAAAACTCTATGAAAATGCTTTCAAAAGTTAAATTTCATAAACCAAAAGCAAAAGATGCAAAAGAAAAAACCCAAGAAGGAACATAAAAAGCGCATACAAAAGTTTTTTTTATAACCCCTGCATAAAAGCTGCAGCTGGTGTTAAGGCCATTGGGTTAGTTTGGGCCATTAAAATTGTTTACACAAGATTAAACAAACACTGTGTAGAGAAGTAATTTTTTTGGAAGAATTAAACTTTTTATAAAAAGCATGAAAACAATAAAATTAAATTAAATGTGAAAACACTAAATGTTGTGCTTTAAAAGCAATTGAAATCAGTTCAATTGAATGGTGGTATAAAATGCTTCTTTAAAATCTTTTGTCTTGTATTTTCAATGGAGATGGTTAAGCACAACCTCGACGTTTGCTTCCCTGCGAATTCTAATCAATTACCCAGTTGGTCACTTGGTCTTCACATTCTTGTGAAGAGTAGTCACTTCCAGTTTCGTTCACTTATTTTGATAGCAATAGCAATTGCTGAAGTCATTTCCCAAAAGAACTCTATTCGATATTGTGTCGGTTCACAAAAATTTTAGAAATTATGTTCTTACTTACTTTAGTCAAGATTACATCCAAATTTCTCAAGCTAAGAACGACAGATGTTTGAGAAACTTTTCATTGCAATTTAAAACTGCTAAGAGAAAATGTCGTTTTGTTAGAGATACATGTACTGGGATTTGAACGACGAGCTCACATCTAACAAGGCAGCGCACTACCTACTAGAAACGAAACAGGTTAATGACTAAAATGTGTTTTTAACACGTTTTTATGAAGGTTCCCTTTTAAGTACCTAATGACAGTGCGTGACGTATACTTAATTTTTAATTTAAATCAGTCATATGCTAACAGCAACACCAGGGTGTTTATATAAATATTTGTATGCCTTTTTAAGGGTTAGAGTTTTGGGAAAAAGTCTTTTTAACTTTTGCCAGAAACTCATCATAATCATTGTTGCCAAATTTAACTGCAGGTCATTAATTTGTATTTTTTCTCCCAATTGTGATTTTATATTTTAATGACCCGGGTATTACACATGGCCTCGTTTTTTTTTTTTTTTTTTTTTTGTTGATATTTTAGAAAAACTTAAATCTCTTCAAATAAATCTTCACAGCATGACTTTACTAAAAAAAAGAAAATCAAGAAAGTAAAGGAAGTCAAACAAAGAAAAAGTGCTTTTTCAGTCAAAATCAAAAAGAATTTTATTTTTGGTTTAAATGCTGAAAGCAAAAATTACGAAAACATAACAATTTCTTACAAATAATTTCCCTTGTCTTCAAAATTTCTTAATTTATTTTGAATTTATTTTGTTGCCTTCCCAGACCATGTATAGTAATAATAAATATGACCTTTAGTTGCTTGCCAAAGGCAAGGCAAGGCAAGACAACTACAGCCTAATAAGCATACATAATAAGTTTTCAGTTTCTGAAAATTTTATGTACAAATTAACCATTTTCGTTCATTTTGAATTGCAAATGTGCGTATCTTTATGTAAATATGTCTGTTCGTATAGTGTAGAAGGAAAGATAACGAATACATACAGTCATGTAGAGTACATGTTTTTAGAGCATATAAACTTACGACGCATTTTGGCCAAAATATCTTGAAAGGAAATCACATCTCAAGAGTATTACTGTGTGTATACAAAATGAAACTACAAATTGAATATGAAAGCAAAGGAAACTCATTAGAAATTATGTAATGAAGCGGAATAAAGTAAAACATCTTAGAATGACATGCTCTAAACTTACTGAAATGTATTTAAAATTGATAGAAAGAGGATAGAAAATTGGAATTAAAAGCGTATGTATTTCCATTTGCTGAGAAGTATTTTTAAATGACTGTCTGGCTATAGAAAGTTTAAATTTTAAGATTTTTCGGGCTGTTAAATCCTACACAATTATCAGAACAACTTTTACAAGAAATAATTTCAAGTTCACCACAATTATTGTGGATTTTACTGTGGATCTGGACTGAAAACGTTTCCAGTGACTTTTTCAAGAACACTTACAGTCTACTAAGTCTGCAATAAGTACCAGTAAAGGATACATATATTCGATACTAGTACCCCTGCATATTTTGCAAAAATGAAGAGCAGTTAATGGAGTACTTGATCTTTAGCTGTTTATCTCAAAGCCATAGAATATCTGTTGTATTGACCTATCAGCGGTTTATTGAATGAAATATATGCGAATATCGTTTCCAGCCTCTCCTTACTGCAAATATCATTTCGTTGTACTATTATAATGAAAATTAAGCAAAGAGAATGGTCTTAGCTTACTCGGATGGAAGTTGAGGAATCGAAAAGCCAGGCTAATAGGAAAGCTATTTCACACAGCATGATTTGGTCAGTGATATTTATAATTTTCATGTGATTGAAGTACCAATCGAACTTTACTTCTATACCATAAATTGATTGTTTTATTAAATAAATTGTGTTTTTCTTTAATTGATTTCAAATCAAAAATTTTCACAAATTTAACTCTTAATCTCTCTAAAGAGGATTGCTCTTGCCACAAATTAAATTTTATTGGTTTTTAAAAAAATATTTTCAATAAAACGAAATCTTGATTTATACAAAACAGATCAGAAAGTTTTTATAAATAATTGACATGCATTTCATTTGTTTTTTTATTTATTTATTTTTATTTTATTTTTTTTTTTTTTGAAAGATTATAAAAAAAATATGCCATGAAATCTATTTCAATATGCAGAGATTTTCTCCTTTTTTTGAGAGCAAACAGTGTTTGGGATTTTACAAAATTATTAAATTTTTTATATAAATTTCAGAATATTTGGTTTTCATTGTTTATTGACTGTTGTTGTTGTTGAAATTTCCCTGTTTGTGTATGTTATATAAAAGAGAAAAACAAAAAATCTATTGTTTGACGGAAATGAATTCGTTTTTCCCCATTTTTTTTTGTTTTGTTTTATTTATCTGAAGCAAACAGTTGCTTACTGCATAAACAATATGTGTGTAAATGGTTGGGCAAATTGCACAAAAAAAAAAACTAAATATAGAAAAAAATAATAGAAAGAATTTTTATTTGGAAATCCTGCCTGACACATGACAGTTTGACAGTTGGCAATATGCATGGGCAACAAAAACAAAACAACAATATGTACACCAAATAGAAATATTGTGTTTATTTTTCTACATTTTTTGTTTTAATGTTTATCCATAAATATTTCCACATTTTTTTTTAATCCAGCTTAAGAAAAAAAGGCCAAAAAAAAAATGCAGTTTTTTTCATTACACAATAGCTGTTAACACCAGCTAGTTATATTGACAGTAAGCATGTAAGCGTATAAGTGTTGTAAAATTAATTAAAATAAATCCTATATTAGGGAACCCTATATATAGGGTTTCTATTCTTGAGGGCAAGTTCTTTTTTCGCTATTAGAATGTCGTACAACTTTTTTCTCATTTAGTACTCATTTGGTACTTTTTCGAAGTGCTAACTTTTTAAAGTACTTTTGTGAAGAATATTTTTTTTAATTTTTCTTCAATTGTTGTCATTCACATCTCACATGATTTATTGTAATTTTACTTTTATATTGTTTTTGTAATTAAAACATAAAAAACATCTTGTATTTCAATATCAAAATATCACAAACATACGGGCTTTTTGAATGTACAACTACGAGAACAAGTTCTAATACGACAATCATTTGCCGTTTGCCGGTTTAATGATAAATTACATGCCCCCTTACTTAAGCCTCTCTCAAGTATGTTTTGATAAATTTATGGAGGTTTTTAGGTTGATTGTTGTGGTTAAACTTTTGTTCTCCTTTTAATAATGATGACAATCATTACAGTTTTGGTTTTGTTGCTGTTGCAAACTCACACTAGGATTGGGTTAAGGCATGAAACATTCGTTTTCGGTAATTAATTTTGTTGTGTCAGGTTAGTTAGTTCGTTAGACCAGCAGAACAGCTACAGACATGTGAAGTGTTAAAAGTGGAAACCATTTGCAAGAGTAAAATTCAACAAAGATTTGGGTTGAAATTAATTTTTCGGTTCAAGAATGTTTATGATGTTGGTTAGCGCCCTTAGTTTGTCTTAAACTTAAAAGAACATATTGTTTTAAAATTTTTTGTTGTATTTAAAATTTTTAATAACAGTTCATTATAAAATAACAATATTCTTCCCTATTGTTTAAACTTCATTAAGTGCACTTTATGCTTTATTATTAACCATTATTGTTTAATCTCTTAAGACCACATACTTAAAATCTTTTGAATATTTTTTTATTGAAGTATGACATACTTTTTATACTGCAAACAGTGGTTCATAAAATTGAATAAACACCCAAAAAGAGGTTAATAAACTGCTATAGTGATTTTAATTAACTCAGCTATTGTTTTTTGTTTTTAATTGCATTAAAAGTCTCTATCTCTCTCTATCTCTCTCTATACTTATTAATTTAGTAACGACTGTAGGGATTGCCGTTAGTTATTACCGTTTTTATTGTATTTACACAATAACGACAAAATGAAATGCGATTATGTTGCCTTAAACATAATGGTTTGAGAAAGTGTGTGTGAAACAGAAAATAAGTAGAGAGAGGAAAACAGAGAACACAGTGCTAGGCCTGTGAACGAAAATTAAAAGAGTGTAAGCGAGGTATAGCAATTAGCCTGAAAGACAATACAAGTTGTATGTGTGTTTGAGACACTTGTGCTGTAATAATTTAGAGATACAACATGTTTAAACATGTTAAGTATAGATACAATGTAAAATCATGGCAATATATATAACGACAGTCAGAAAAATTAATTTAAAAAATTAACTTTTGAAGGCTATTCCTTTAAGAATTTTAAAGCCTCTAGTCTTTAAAGTTAGTTAGAGGTATTAAATAACTTTCATCTCAAGTTTAATATTGGTAATGAACGGTTAGCCATTTACGTATTGAATCGTTTAACATCTAAAACACTGAGCAACGATTTGTCAAGAATATAAAGACACTTGAGGAGGTTATGCATCATTAGGCATGGAACACATTTAATACTTAGATTAAGTCCTTTGATGTAAACAAAGTAGTGACGAATTTTCTTTGAATTTTCAAAACTTTTTAACTATTTTTTTTAAGGAATTTAAAGCTTTAAGTACTTTTCTAATTTATTTTATTTCCATTTTTTTTAAACTAAAAACCTTTTTTTAATCCAGAGTACCTTGTTACTTTCCTCTATTTTTCTTTATTTTATTTTTCATTGTGGGTGTTAACGTTTCTCTTTAGTCTTGGTTGCTTTTTGAAAGCGTTTTTTGATTTCATTCTTAAAACCTCATTATGGTTTAGTGCTCTTTTTAAAATGTTTTACAAAACTTTTCATTTTTTTTTTTTTGAACAAATTTTACTTCTTAGATAATTTGACACAGTGATGGTTTTTTTTTTTGTGGTTTTCAGCAGCATTATGCAATTTAATGATGCCACCAACCGCCAGCCAGTGTTACGTCCACTGCTGAAAGCCGCATATACATACGTAGAAACACAGAGAGAAAAGCAAACAAAAAATCAAATTAAACTTGATGATCTCGAATTTAGAAGCATTAAATCAAATAGAAACCTGAAGAGTTGGAGTTGAATTTTACCACAATTTAAGGTAAGCAAATGAAATGTAATTTTTTTTTTATCTTTTTTCTCTTTTTTTTAATAAATTTTAAATTCTTTTTGGTATTTGTATACGAATATTAATTCTTACCCTCGTTTTGCTGTTATTATTTGGCTTATTTATTACAAATGATTGCAAACATTTTTGGCCAAAACATACCTAAAAAGAGAATAAAAAAGAAAATTTTTTGTTATTAAAAATTCTATGAAAACGTCGGATTTATTTCGTGTTATTTTTTCCAATAAATATTAAAAAAGTTTCTTCAATGGTATGGTATTGTATTGCATTGTATAATACGTTTTTAATCAAATCACTGTTTTACACTTTCCTCATCACTCTCCATTACTCTTTTCCATTTACACATCTCTCTGTTCATCACTTCCTGCCAGCGTATATTTTCCAATTTTCATTTTTATTTCTCTCTCTCTCTCTGTCTAGGTTTTTTTGCTTTGTTTTTTCCATCCATTTTCATTTAAATCACAAACAAATTTAATTTTTTTTCTGCTCTCCACAACTTGGGCCAGAAGAGGCGAGAAAAAAATGTTAAAAAAGGAGGGGATAAAAAATGGAGAATGAAATTTCCGTTTGACCGAGTTCTTTCGTTGTATTCAAATTGATTGTTGTTTATAAAAAAAAGCGCAGTCAAAAAATATATGGCTGGGGAAAAACCAATTGATGCTGTTTGGTTCTAAAAAATTTTGGAAATTTTTTCATTTCTATTCACAGTTTCTGTACCATCCACAAATTCCAAAAAAAAATTTATTTTTTGTAATTAGGTGCGTAAGTACTTTCTCAGAAGTACAAAGTACTTCTTTCTATCAAATTTACCAAGCATACATTACCACAGCTTCAAAGTAATTTTTTAGCAGAAGCACGAATCCGAAGTACCAGATTATTCTTTCTGATTTGTTTTCATATTTTAATGTTTAAATTTATTTTAAAACATGTCTTCCAGCTACTTATAACCCTGAAAACAATCAAATCAAGTCCATTTAATTTGAGACGAAGGAAATGTAAAAAATTGCCTTAAAATTCTTGAAATTATTTTCTGGTTTTTTCTTATTGCAAAACCCAATTTCTTATTTCCTGCTTGTTAGCAGCCAATTCAATTCATGAGAGTGAAAGAAAAAGTAAAAGGAGAGACAAAATTGAAAAATTAGCTTTTTTTTTACTGGTTTATTTGCCTTCATACCTACAACTAGTGAAGAAAGTATGAAGAGGATGGCAGAGAATAAACAACGAAATTTGCATTTAACATTTGAAATTTCCGAAAACAAAAACAATCAATTTTTTTTTTGAAAGTAAACTTCTTTTCCAAATATTGTAGTACATACTACCAATACTAGTACCAGTACCAGAATACTGAGTATTATATAATAATAAAACTAATTTGCAAAAGTTTGCCTGCCATGTACTTCACAGCTTCATACCCCCTTTTGATAGCCTCTCCTTGGTAAAGCATTTCTAATACCAGGGCAATTTATTGGAGCTGCCATTGTGGCTACACAGAAATAAATTAAAGGAAAATAAGAGAATAACTGGCTAGAAATGGAAGTTTTCCATTCATTAAGAAACTGAATTTTTTTTTCATTTTTGCAAGAAATTGCCAAAAAAAAATTTGCTCAACAAAACGATAATTAATTACAGCCTAAATGAAGGCGCACATAATTTATTAATAAATTCATTTTAACGTATTTAAATATACACAAAATGTTAAGATTAATTATTAATTAAAACCGCAATTTGTTTTCTATTTGCTTGGCTATATGTATTATAAATCAAAATGATTACAAATTTTAATTAAAACGCATTTAATTACGTTATAATTTTTTAATCAATTGTAGAAATATAAACATTAAATATGTACTAGAATTAGCTTTATGCAGAGTGAACACCTTAAAGTAGGCAATTAATTATGATTAGCTACACAACAGCTTAACTTAAGCTTTCAACCAGTGTATATAAAATGTCAACACCTAAAAGTAGGCTATAAATATCCGTTAAAAATACAACGGTTTTAAAAAAGCTTTCAAACGTTGCATATAAAACGCCAACAACAAAAAGTATTCTATTAATTTCTTTTCGTAACGCAATACCTTAAAGTAGGCTTTTCTACATTGTATGTGCTATTTAAAAAAGAACGCCTTAAGTTAGGCTATTAAACTTAGTATGTATACATACTAATATAACACCATAAAGTAGGCCATTAATTTCAATTGTTTTTATACGTTAAACAATTTTAATGACTCTTTTCTTTCCTTCATCGGTCATACAGAAAGACCCTTCCTTAAATGCCTTTTTGGAAAAAATTTTAATTGTTTCCTAAAACTGTTACTGCCGCCTGGATACTTTGGTAGAAAACTAGAGAATTTTTGTAAATTAGGCCTATTAATTTAATTGTATGCTCTTACACCAGTAAGTGGTTGTTTTAAATAAGCCATTAAAAAGCTTCTCAAAGTAGGCAGTACTTATTTTTGTGTATGACCATTGTTGTCAAGCATAAAAGGCACCCTTCAGTTTTATTAACTCTTTCTTCTAAACAATTAAAATGAGTACTTAGATTTGTTTTTATAAACACCTAAAATATGCTTTGATAAAATGTCAAATGAAATAAAAGAGTTTTTAATGCTTTTAATTCTTCAGCACCTAGAGTCTGTATTTGAAAATACTGTTAAATGTTTCTAGTGCCTTTAGTCGTAGCACTCATCATTTCTTAAGTCCTCAAAACTTAGCCTTAATTTTTAAAAATTTTATATACTTTCCGTGGCCTTTCCTATTTGCATGATATTTATTTAACTTTATTTATAAACTTAGTATTTAAATTGATTTTGATGGTATTTCTTAGAGACCTAAAAGTATGCTTTAATTTTTTTAAATTTAATTTTTCATCTTTTTTGCATTCCCTTGGTGTTAATGAGAGAATTTGTCTTAAATTTTTAATTGTTTGTGTAGATAATTTTTTGTAAGCAGAAGGCCATGTTCTTTTTTGTTTCCCACTATCTTGTTTTTGATCACGTTGGCTCTTTTGTTTGGCCAGTAAATATGCAAAAGATTTTTTTGTTTTTGTTTTTATTTTCTTTAAATAACCTTCACCAAAATACGTTAAAGTTCATTTCATTCATTTAATCTGCCTCAGCCTGACTGCCACATTTTTTTCTTTTTTGTACGACATTCTTCCACACCTTTAACCAAAGCCTAGCTGGCCATTGTGTGCTTCACCTTTTGATTCATATTTTCACAGCAATTTTCTGCTTCAACTCAAGAGATGAGATGAGTGAAAGAGAGAGAGAGAGAGAGAGTGAGAAGAAGAATGATGGCAAAATAATAATTTTTGCAGTGAACAGGTCAGGTAACGCAATCACTTATATACATATTCACATATACACATCTAATGCTAGAGCAGTTAAGATTTCTCTTAAGAAAGGTAAGGTAGAGGTGAAGGTTTATTAGATAGAGACAGCTATACAACGAATGGTTGGTTGCTAACGGTAATAACATTGAAAATATAAGAGAAATATTAACAAACAAAAAAAGAAAAAAGTACACAAAAAAACTGAATGGAAAAAAAAAGATGAATTGCAAACAAAGTTGTGGATGAAAACGTGTCATACGCATAATAAAAATGTTTGCCACATACAAAATACATACTCACACATTTATATGCTGATGTTGAAATAAATAAATAATATATGAAAAGTTTTCATCTGCATGTATGTGTTGAGCACACACTTACACACTCTTCATCAAACGAAAAGAGAGAGAAAGAGAGACTAAAAAAATTGCCTTACGTGATAGGTGTGTGTGCATGTGTCAGTGTATGTGTGTGTAATAAATCATTAAGTCACAATAAAAATGTAAGAGCATACTTTTAGGTAGCATAGCACAACACCATCAACAGAATATATATTTTATTTTCATAAGAATTCAAAATAAAAAGAACAGAAATAAGGCCGGAATAAATAAATTTTCAAACAGAAAATGATAAGGAAATATATTAAGTTAAACAAACGACTGTAATCTTTAATATATTTTTAAGATATTTTTACAAAACAAGAAATCATTAAGTGCAACATTTTTTAAAATGTATGCTTTAATGCGCTCAATAATATTTTAATTCTTTAAATTCTAAAACCAAACAAAATAAATCTAATTTATAATTGAGCTAACAAAACATTTTATTTGTCTTTGTTTGCAAATTTGTCATTCTAAACCCCTTAAAGCTGTCTATGAAAATAAATAAAAATAAAATTTTTCTCTAAGAAATTTTCTTTGAAAGCTATATAGACAAAACTCACTGTAGCATATGAATTTAATTTTTAATCTAAACAAAAATTGTATTGACAAATATTGAATTCGTTTTCCTTTTAACTCAGTATCAATTTTCTTTTAACCTTTAAAGTATACTTAAAAAGAAATGGTTTTTGTTTAATGGCATTTGTTCGACCACAATTTTGTTTGCTTAACTACCAGCATATATATGTATATACTGTGTTTCTCCTCTAGTTAACAGTTATAATAAATTTAAAGTTTGCCTCAAAGTAATGCTTAATTTTTAAAACTTGTTTTTCTCGTAATTGGAAAAAGTTTTTTTTTATGAAATCTGTTAAGTTTAATGGAAAAACAAGATAAGGTATACGAAATCTAAAAGTATGCTTTAATTTTTTAAATTACTATACATAAATAGAGTATTCTATTTTACCCCAAAAATGGCTTTATTTTGAAGGCATAATTGTTAATAAAACATACTGACAGTATTGAAAATCGTTGTAGTCTGCTAAAAAAATAAGCTACGATTTAAAATGAATCGGTTTTTCAGTGAGTATTAAGAATTTTTGTCATATACTAGGAATTAATGCATGCCTTACAGTAGAGCGTAATTTTTATACGCCCTTAGTTATGGGTTAGTAGGCCCAAAAATATACAATATTTTTTATAACTTATATAAGCTTTTTAAAACATTTTTCACCTACAACGCTTTGTTACATATTAATTAAATTTTTTGAACTAATCCCACACATTTTTATCGTTGCATTATATGCTTGCTTTGCTAATGAATTTTTACCTTAACACATGTTATAATATTTCTACAACAAATTCTGTATCGTCTTCACTTTAATTAAAATTTGCCATGCATGTGTTGCTCTGATGCCTTTCTTCCATTACCTCCCTCTCTGCTTATAAACCTCCAAAAAAAAATAAATAAATATAATTGAATTCGTAAGCAATTTTATGTTCACAAATTGAGCGATTTCACTCTAGCTCACACTTTCTCGCTCTGGCATTAAGTGTTATGTAATTTTTCTTATGAGTTTTTTTCCTTTTATTTTCAATATATTTTACCTAAAAGTGTACTATAAAAAATGGTTCTCTATTATAATATGCCAACCGTAAATGTCATGAATTTTGCATGTATTCTACATACACATTATATAGAAGGGAAAAGAAATTAAATTAATGTCAGCAATGAATTCTTTTTTTTTTTCTTCTTCTGTTCCGCTCTCTTACATCCTGGGGAAGATTTTATATAAGACACTAAACTTAATGAAATGTTAACGGTAATATGTAGAGGGTCTAAAGAGGAGCGTGTCTTAACGGAAATTTGATGTAAAACGTTATGAAAATAGAATAGAAAATGACAGAGGCATATAAAAATTAACCTTATGGCGTAATTTAGAAAGATATTTTTCAAATTAATAAAAAATTATTTCTATTATAAGCCTAAAAATAGGCAATAAATAAAATGAAAAGATTGATTTCTTAAAAGGCCTTATATTTAGAATGGAGAATGTTTCTATCAAATATATATAAATTTGCACAAAATGTATTCATTGTTATATATAAGTATGCAGTAAAAGTTAAATATTCATTGAACTCCTAAATATAAGCAACAAATAAGGGCTAGTGTTTGAGTATATACAATATATTTTGAAACATTTTTTTCGCACATAAAATTGTTAGCTTTAAGGCTAAAACTTCCAAATTTTTATTTAAAAAGCCTGCAAATATGGCCCAATTTTTTTTTATAAAAATTTAAATTTCTAAGCAATTTTCTTTAGCAGTTTAATTTTCTATGCTTTTATTTTTTTAATATAAATTTTGCTCTTAGAAATTTATTTCATTTGGATTTCTTTTAGTCAAATACCAGATCAATCTGTTTTTTTTCTCTCGTTTTTTTATAGTTTCTTTGGCAAATACATTTTATCTGGATTTAAAACAAGTGACATTTTTATTATAATTTCTCTCGGTTACCGATACTAAAACACGTTCAAGTACTTTTGCAAACACTATTGATTCTTGTCTAGTGGCAGTTGAAAATCTAAAAGAGTCTTTCTTTTATTATTATTTTTTTTTTGCCAAGAAATATGATACGGCATGCCTAAGCCTCAATGTATGCAATACATACTCATATATTTGTCTTTTAAACATGTGATAGTTGATATGCAAATTTCCTTTATATATACATAAATTTTTTAAAGCATACTCTAGGGTGTTTAAGGAAAATGTAAAAATAAAATAAAGATATTAAAAATTTTCTTTATTTTTACTGAAACTGCTTACAAAGACTGAGAATATGTATTAAAGAAAAAAATATTTTTAAAATAAAAAGGTGTAAACATGCGAGAGAGTGGTTCACAAAATTTTTCTCAAAAAAACAAATATTTGTCGAAAATGTAAATGAATTCTCTTTAGCTTCAGAGAGAAAGTAAAAGTTATATGAATATTAAAAACAATCTTTTTTTATTAAATGCCATAACAGTCGATAAAGCAAAATATAAATTTTATTTCGTCCTTAAAATAGGCAACATTCTTATTTGTTTTAATACTTCATCGTTTCTTATTGGAAATAAATTTAGGTCTCTTCTAATTTTCTTCTTACTTACGCTCAAAGCACAAAATTTGAATTTTAATATTTGGCTCCTTAAAATATGCAATAAATTTTCTAAAAAAAAATTTTCTTTCTTTTTATACAATATTTAGAAGCCGTATGAATAATAAGCATTAACTTAAATATATGCATCATTATTTTTATTCTGAATGGATTATTTTTTCCAATTTTTTTCGTATATTTGATACCGAAAATATAATATTTTTAATATTACTAACTAAATTATTATGTATTTTCTTTTTTCAAACACCAAACTTATTTATGATTCCAATTCATCTCAAATTCTATTCTTTTATCTCTTTCCAGTGTCGAAAATATTTGTGAAATTTCTAGTATTTACCTCCTAAAAGTGTGCAGCGATGCAAAAAAAATTTGTAAAACAATTGAAATGGAAATCAACGTTCATAGCCTGTTATCTTTAATGACATGGTAAGTAAAGAAGAAATTTTTCTATTTATCTATTGCCCACTGGCTTTGTACAAGTTTGACATTTTGTGTTACTTCCACTGCCTGTCTTTACTGTTTGCCTTTAGAAATACTTGTTTTCTGAAGTAATCAATAATTGCAATCAAGCAAGAAATTGTATAATAATTGAGATATAAATTGCGAACTGTATGCTTAAACCTAAAAGTATACTTTGATTTTCTAACAAGTTTTCAAAAAAAAAATTCATGAAATTGAAATTAAAATATTTACTTTCAAATCAGTTAAACCAAAATTAACAAAGATAACGCTTTTTAAACCCAAAAGTATACTTTAAATTTTATTTATTAACATAATAGTTATGCAAGATATTTCAGAAGTAATTTTCCAGCATAATGAAAATTTTTAACACTAGTTTAGACAATAGTACAGTACAGGCTAATATAAATGTATTATTTCATGTAGGCAAATAGAAACTGTTATAGGAAATATGCTTTCAAGTGGAAAATTGTTTAATAATTGTGCAAAAATTTAAATTAGTTTGCATGAACCTAAAAGTATACTTTAAATTTTCAATTATTCTTTGGTATATTTGAAAGAACGTATTAAACTGAGTATGAAATTAGATAGTTTACTTCTATATTTATTTCCTTTTTATTGTAAGACTGAACGAAGGTAGAAAGGCAGTTTCTTTGTCAACTAGAAGCATGCTTCAATTTGTGTTCAATTAAGAAAAAGCGGTAAAGGCAATATTTGAATATTTTAGCAAGTGAAGAGTTTTCAGATATCTTTGACTAATATATGCCAAACCAGTTTAAAGAAAAATATTAATTTTATTGTAAAGTTTGTTAAAATTAAAAAGGTTTAACTGAAGAAATCTGTTTAAAAAACGGCAATTTTCAATTGTTTTGTAGATTCAATTTAATATTGCTTACTTTTAGGCTGTGTATGTAAAATTGTTTCGAATACTCTAACAAATATTGTCTACTGTTTCAACTGAGTTTCTAAACTTGTTTGTATTTTTATATAAAATTTTATTGCTTAACAAAATATTGTTACAAGATAATTGATTTTGTTTTCCTTTGATATTCCAAATAACTCTCCTTTGGACTCTCTTAAAAGGTTACCTATTGAAATTTTACTTCTACCAACTTTATAAGTCTTTAGAAAATATTGAAAAAGAAACGATTTTTTATTAAAAACATTTACCGCCGCTTGTAGCAAATTAAGGGTTCTGAAAACAACTCTCTACTCTACTCTACTCTCAACGTTATACAATTGGTTTCCATATGGTTTCGTCTAAGACTATAACTATAATAAAAGCAATAAGAAAAACAATAAAATTGTATTAAAATTATAAAGAAAAGCACAGAAAGCAAGTCTATTTAAAGTAGGAAGACAGGAAAATATTCAATTTCTTTCTAAGGAACATCAAATAACGTATGTCGTCATGTGTACGATATACATAAGTGAACCAGACGTTCACGTTTTTTTTATTATTTCTAAATTTCTTGTCTTCTATCCAATAGTTTTGTTCTTGGCTGTTCAACTTGATATTGAGTAGTATTTATAAGTAATATTCTATAGTTTAGTTTAGTTTCATGCCGTAATAATATTTAATTTTTAAGTTGAAAACACATGCTGGCTCTGGCAGCTTGGGTTGCTTCCATTTGCTTTCTTCTTTGACAGACAATTGGAGGAAAAGTGTTTTGAAAGTAGTGAAGTAGTGTCGTAGTTTTGAACGTATGCCAAAAAATACTAATGCTTTCTTGTGCTTCCTTTAATGAAATTTTAGATTTGTTTTCTCTTTAATGTCTTGTCACCGTATAACAGCAGTGCTATATTGTCATACTTCATTTCATTTAGTATGTCAGAAATCTAACTGGCTGTGTCATATGTTGTATGAAGTTGCAATTGCATTTGGTGCAGTTGTTGTTGCTGCATTAAACCACAACTGCAGTGTAGAATTTTATGGCAATTGAATTTTTATGCAAATATTTTTGTTTAAAAATAAAACTGTTTAAAGTTTTGCCGCAACGCTTTAATGACACATGTTGTGAAAATATCAGAAGCTAAGATACTTAGTTACGATAAGGAAGTGAAAAATGCTTTCTCAATAGAATAACTATTTCTTAATGTCTTCAAAACCTATAAATAAGCAATTAATTTTAATATTTCCTAAATGTGTTTGGCCTAAAAGTAGGTTTTAAATTTACATAGATTTGTTCAAATAAACTTTAAAAAATTTTTTGGATTGGAGTAGCCTAAAATTCTAGTAGTTCTCTAAAATAGGCTATTTTTTGGTATAAAAGCAAGCTTTAAAACCTAAAATTAGGCTTAAATTTTTACATAGATTTCATGAAAAATTTCCTACGACTTAGTATGTGCAATTTACAGCATATTGGTAGAAGGACCAACTTTAGGTTGTTCACTGTTAGTTAGGATTTGAATTTAAAATATTATTGAGGCGGTTATAAAATGATAAAACCTTAAAGTAGGCATCAACTTTTATGGCACGTCTTAAAATTGGTGCTAGAATATCTGTCTTTCATATATTTTCTGTATATTTCTTAATAAATTCTATATAAATTTCTATATTGTAACAATCCCCTAAAAGTATGCTTCTTAAAGTCTTTGTTTGTGTACACATTTGTTAACTCTCTGGAGTTTAGATTTCTGTGGTAAAAGCTAGAACATGTAATGGAATTTAAATAAAAACATATTTTTGTTTGTGGTAAAATATTTTTGTATTCCTTGTTCTATACCTTGGGGAGCTACACGCACTCTATTAATGTCTTAAGGAAATACGAAATAAAATGCATTTGTCTAATGGAAAAAAGGTAAATTTATAATATTTTGTTTGTTTTTTATACCAAACAAAGAAAGAGCCCCTAAACTACATAATGAAATTTGTTTTATTTCTATTTTATTAAATTGAGGTCCAGAATTTTAAAAATATGAGTTTTTAGCACCATTTTATCGTATTAAAATCCTTACCCGGAAATTATGCTTTACAATTTACTAAATTTGGTTATATTCACTATAGAGAGGGGAGTTGATATTTTTCATTTTAATTTTCTTTAATTAGAAAACTTAATTCAACCACAAAATTTATTACAGTTTCCGTTTTAGCAACAAATGCTTGAATTTTAAAATTTTTATTTTTAGCTGCGTTGAAATATGTACGTGTTTCTTGCAATTTAATTGAGTTAATAGCTTTGTTCGTTGCACACTGCACTTTTAAAATCTTTGTGTGTTAGAGGAGCAATGAAATAAAACAGTGCTCTTTAAAAATTATTACTCATGTAGTTAATGGGGCACAGCGTTCAACTATGAGCTCTTACCTATACTTCAGTGACTATCGAATACCATCCATCCACATATAACAGAGGAAATTGAATTAAAACATCCCCTGAATTTATGTGAGTTTCGCAAATAAATGTTTTTAACTGTTTATCTGTCTGTCTGTTTGGTTTATAGTACAGTGGTATGCGTTGCAAATTGTGTGGCATACTATAAGGGGCATACATATCTGCACGCAATGTAAGTTGTGTGCCTTTTCAATTTATGAAACTATCTCTAACGTATTTCAGTTGGTTTTCTTTCTTTTTATATCATCCATAAACAATGTGTATTTATGGTTAAGATTGTATATATAAATAAAAAATTTATATGTTGTGTAGGATGTCCTGTTTTCACACCCTGGCCATAAATTTCAGAATATGCGTGAATATGCATAAAATTTTTTATGCATGAATTATATGCACATAAAAGAAATTGCTGATCATAAAGTAACCACAAAGTGTATTAAGCTTTATTTTGTTTTGTCTTCATTTAATGATATTAAAAAGAACAACAAAAAACTAAAGTATACCTTTAGGCGTTTTATATAATTTTTTTCGTCTTCTTGATTTAAAACATTTTTAATTTTATTATGATTTTTTTAAACAGAATTTTAAGCAAAGGTTATTTAATTTTTTGTACATTCCTTTTATTGTTTAAACCTGAAAATATGCTTTATTTTTATATCTAAGGTGTATTAATAAGTTTATTTGCAAGCATATTGTAGTCTAGAAAGCAAAGCTTTTCACATAGATAATTTGGCCCTTTATTTGAACACCATTTTTATTTTAATATAAAATAAAGAGCCTACAAGTAGTCTAGGTTTTTCTTTAATCAATTTTTTCGTACCGCTTTCTTTTCAGTTCTTATACACTTAACCTTGGTTATTTAAATTCTGCATAATCCTTTTGGGGAAAATTTCTTAATTTTTGTAAGATTATAATCAATGGCGCCCTTAAGCTTTTTGATTTTATATTCCTAAGCTTATTTTTGTTGTTCTTTTGACCCCTTGTAGTTTCTTGTTTTATAATTAACTTCGTTTTATGCATAAATAATGATGAAACGTATATTTTTCTTTACTTTTTTGCTACAAATTTCAACCTACATTACCATAAAAATGGCCTACCATTACACTTTAATTTAAGCTCTTAAAGTTATGCTATAAAAAATAACACTTTAAATTTATAAACTCGAAATTTTCCGTTTAATTTCAATGGCTTGGCTTTATAACTTTATACCACCGAGTATTGGAAATAAAGAATTATAGCCTTGAGCAAGAGTGGAGTATGTGTGGGGGAGATGAAGACAGTATATTAATCCTCTTAATATCTAATAAGCATTTAAACCACGTCCTTTTTGAACAATTTGTTTATCTCTTGAAAACAGCACAGAGCGCTTTATTTTTGCACAACCCATTTCGCCCTCTTTCTGCCATCTGTTCTCCCTAAACAATTGTTAGCAATCGCCTGCTTTGCATGAAATTGAGGGTATTTGATGCTGATGGTGGATGGGTCTGTGGTATACACAGTAAATTAAAAACCTTTTTCTCTCTCTCTTTTTTATATTTATTTACTCAGCAGGAAATCATGTAATTAGTTTGACTGTTTGACTTTAGTTCGTTAAATTTTCTTTGGGTCTACAACGATAAATTAATATTTAATTGCAGTTTTTGTGTAAAACTAAATTGTTTTCAAATTAAAAACAAGAACACATTTTCAAATAAAACTAAATTGAGAATGTAAAATCAAATCAAAAGTTTTAATATAAAAAATTAGTTTTAAATTATTCAAGAGTAAAAATAAAGCCTAAAAGTAGAGAATATTTTTACGGATTTTTATATTTTTATGTATTAATACAAAGTCATAGTTTTTAACAATTTACGGAAAAATTTAGAAAGATTTACAAAATTTCCAAACTTAAAGTTTGTCTTAGGCCTGCGAACAAAAATATCTCAAAATAATAGACACAAAAAATAATAAGCACTACTTTTAGGAGCAACTGAGTTAGTTATGTGTGATTGAGTACATGTCCTCTCGACCACCTTAGTCTTGTTTTATGTTTAGATTATAGCTACGATTTTACAAGTTCAATTTTCTTTATTTTCTTTTTACTCTTAAGGTATTAACTACTCTTTCTTTCTTTCTTTCTTTCTTTTGCTTCTATTGGTCTCTATTTTCCGTTTGTAATTCATCATCTGTTTTATTTGATAGAAAATTTAAATTGGATTATTTGTTTATTCGATTTTAATACGATTTTGCAATTTGTTTGTAATTTTATTTTATGCTTCTCACTCTCTATCGTATTTAAATTTTTTCACATATTTCCGGGGTCTTTTTTAGTATTTAGAGAAAGACAAAAAACAAACAAAAAATACAAATTTATTGATTACTTTTCCCTTGCTTGCCGCTGCACTTTTGTGTATGATATAATGCTTGGTTTACAGCCATAAAATAGGCTATAAAATAAACCTACCATCACCTCACCAAAAGAAAAAAAGGACAAGTGTTAAAAACAAATTGTTTATATGGCCACTTTTATTGCCAAAGAAATACTACATACAAATAGATTAATAAAAAACAATAAAAACTCAACACCAACAATAGTAGCTCAAACAATAAATTGCCCTTTAGAAGGCCAAACATGTTAAACAAGAGAAATAAACACAAGATAATTAAGTTTTAAATACAATTTACAATACCAAATAAAAAATATAAAAAAAAAAAAACGAAAAGATAATCGATATTCTTTTATTATTTTTATTTATTTATTTTTCTTTGTAACCAAAAAACCTACCACAAATGCTGTTAACATGCTGTGTTTCTATTTTTGAATTATAAAAAAATAGTATTGTATACTTTCAGGTGATTTTTGTAAAAAAGGACACATGTTTTAGCTTTGTAACTCACTAGTTTTAAATATTTTTTCTTTTTTAAAATAAAGTCTATTTTTAGGCAAATCCTATTTTTTTTTTAAACAAATGCTTTGAACAACTTATTGCAACTTAATTAACTGTTCTTAGATAAGTTTAATATTTTTTATAAAAATCCTATTATGTCGGCATTTAGTTACATACAAAAAATGTTTGCCTATTTTTAGGCCGCATTCGTTTTCTTTCCGTTGTCAATATTTCCGGACAGACAAAATTAGTTAATATACAATAATAATTAAAATTTTGATTTCACTTAACAGAAATTTTTACTGAAACAATTTCATTAAATTCATGTCTTCATTACAATGTATTGAAAACTCATATAAAAACCTTACATTTACTTTCTTACCAATATTCTCCTTTGAATTTTCGTAGCTTTTGTCTTTTTATAACCTTTTCTTTTTTTGTTACTGCTGCTTTTATTTTTTGCTGCGGAAACAGGAAATAAACTTCGCTTGTTTCTTTAACTATATAATACTGCAGCAATTGCAGTATATTTTCGGGCATAACGTGCGCCCCCATAAATATACAATGTTTTATTACGGTTTTTCATTATTTTCGCTTTTTTGTGCCGGGGTTTTTCATTTCTATTTTAAATTTCTGACTCATTGTTGTAATAAAAGTTTTTTCAAGTAAGACAATAAGACAAGTCATGTCATGCCATTTTATTTTATAGACGGCCATAAAAAGTTTCATTTTATTATTTTGTTATAAAACAAAACAAAAAAAAAAACTTACAACAAAAGCAGCAAATTTTTCTTGTATGCAGTCATAAACAATTGTGTTTAGGTCACAGGTCAACGTTTTTTAACTGGGTTTGGGTTTAATGTTTTGGAAAATGTTCTTCTAATTTTTTGTAAATAAAGTCCAAGACATTACATGATAGTTCATAAAAATACAAATAAAATACAATAAAAATTTACTAATATTTTAGGGGTTCTATTTCATTTTTGTATTATTTCATAAATATCTCCTCATATATTCATGACTTTCTATAATTTAGGGAAATATGTTGCGAAATATTTCAATATTTTCTGGAATTTAAGGTAAAACCTTTAGAAAAGTTCACAATATTTTACAAATGGCTCAGAAACTTTAAAAATTATGAATGAACACCCTGTATGCAGTCCTAATTTTCCAATTAATTTTTCTGACAAATTTCAAATATGTAATACCTTTAAAATATATGTCAGATATGCTAAAAGAATTTTATAAATTTTGTTGCATATTTCTAGGCATATTCAAATAATATTTCTTTTGTTTCCTGTCCTATATTATATCTCACTATTCATTTTTAAAGATAATAATATAGGAGACGTATGTTTTTTATTTAAAAAGATGTACTGCCTACTTTTAGGCTTTATTATAGTTTATTTATTGTTATATTTTCCTTGAACAAATTTTAAATATTTCAAAAATATTCTTTTAACCATAAATTACAAGCAAAAAGAGGCAGAAACCTGACTTTTAAGCAGACACACACGCAGAAATTCTCTTAAAAATTCTTTCATGTCAATTAAATGTATAAGCCTGTATGTATGCAATGAAATGTTCAAAAGAATTTTTTTTGCTTTTTTTTTGTATTATTTTTGTTGCATGCTTCATTGGTATCGATTATCTCTTGCTACAACACAATCTTCCAACGAATAACAGAGAAACTACAAATAATACAATACAATTAATACAAGCAACCTTGAGATACAGAAAATGATTTTTTTATTTTATGGTCTATGGTCTATTCTATACTTTGCTCCCCCTATTTTATTTTTATTTATTATGATACTGAAGAAAATAAAGAAAAATAAATTAAAACAATGGCTGGAATTTCTGTGCTAAATGCTAAGTAAGAAACGTAAATAGAAAACAAACAGGCTAAAAGTATGCAACTGTTTTTGATAATAATAATTATACAAAAACGAAAAGAAAAAACAACGAATATAACAAAACGAAAAGTAATTGCTTAGAACGAGCTAACCATGACAACTAATTTATCATATTGACAATAATGTCGGTCTGTCTGTCTGTCAAAGAAAAGAAAATGTCACAGAGCCCAAAATAAGACACAAATTTGCTAACCTTTGTGCCACAATTTTGTACAAAATTTTGTCATCTTACCCCGTGTCTAATCGTTTGTTAAAGTGTCATTTATTTTGTGTTGAACAGGTAATATTTTGTAATCTTTTTAAATTCGGGAGAAAAGCAGAAAAAATTGAATAATTGCCTTCCCTTTGCCCTCATTATTTAATAACTAATTCTCAAGCTTTAAAAGGTTTTTCATAAGGTTTTCCTTTGTAGTTTTTTTTTGTGCTGACGCTTTTGATATCATAAGGTGTTGTCTGTAACAGCAGGTGCTTTGTTCTCTATTTTTTTATTAAACTTTTTACCCTCTTTGTGATATTTTTAAAGGTTTATGTCACTGTTACCATGGTTGTCACTTTCAAACAATTAGAAAAAATTTAGAAAGAAAAGCTATGTTCTGTAGTCATTGTATAAACAAAGTTTAGACTAAAAAATATTTCATTTAATTTTTTCCCCTTTTTATATTGTGTATGTAGCACCAGCTGAAATTTAACCTTTAAAATATAATTTTTATCTGAATTTTTACAAGATAGAAATTTAAGCCTTGAAATATGCAAACAATGTAGCTTTTGATTTGAAAATGTCCCTTAGACTTTTTTTATTTAAGAAGGATTTAAATATAAAGCTAACTATAAATTATATAGCTTTAAAGCAGCCAAAAGTATTAAAATATTATTTAAAATGCCATTTGAAATTTTAAACATTTGTGAACGCCTAAAAATAGTTTGTAAAATTTTATTTTTGCCACAATCTCCTTACAAATTAATTTTCTTATGTTTTTTGTAAAAACTTTTTGTTTATGATTGTAGGGCTAGAATTTTTATAGTGTTTTCCTATAGTTAAAGCTGTTGAAATTAGTTTAAAATATCTAAAAATAGATTTCTAATGTTTTATTTGCAAAAGTAAACAGTCAACTTAATTTTATCAGGCTTGCCCAGATAAGTTTTTGAATTATCGTTTCTATACAGTTTTTATAGAATCTTTTCATTAATAATGTCTTTAAAATTTATTTTAAACGCCTAAAAATATATTCTAAATATTTGTTATGGACATAATTAACTGTCAACTTTATGTTCTCATGTTTGCTTTGATAAACTTTATTAATTGTGGTTTGCATATAATATTAAAAGGTTTTTCTTTTATAACAAAAGCTCCTTAAAATAGACTGTGGTTATTATAGCATAAATTATTGTTTAAGACGTGTTTCGTTTGGTTTTCTTATTATAATAAAGCCTTTAAGAGTGTTTACTTGTAAGTACTGCTCTAAAGGCTTTAATTTTCTTGATTTAATAATTCTTTACTTTTAAACCAATTAATTGTACCCTCAAAGTATATTTTTTATATTACAACTTAAAATTGTTCTAGAAGAATATTTTCAGGAGTTCACTTTTGAATATTTTACTGTCTACTTTTTGGGTGTTCAAATACTTATTATTATATAATGGCTTAATAAATATTTGCTTCTAGAAGTAGTCTGTGGTTAATTATTTGCTTTATTTGTAGTCAGTTTGAAGTGTATATGATTGCATTATAAAATAATCGCCTAAAAGTTTTCTTAATAAAAGTTCAAGAGTCCAAGATTTTTAGGATTCAAAGTGATTGTAATGTACAGTTTCAGTAGCAACATTGATTTATTATAAATTTACCTAAGAATATGCAACACATTATCTTCTGGAAGGTTATTAAGGAAGTTACAAAATATTTGTTATTCTATTTAAACCTAGTAAATTTAAATAATATGAATTGAATTATTATTGAAGAATTTGTTTTTATACATCTAAAAGCATGCTTTAATTTTGTATTCTTTAAAATTAAATTATTGATTTAGCTTTTCATTAAATAAAAAGCTTATAATTTTTTATTTTTTCCGCAAATGTGGCATAATAATCAAAGCCAACAAAATAAACAATATAAATATGATGATTTTATATGAAAAAAAAGGCTGTTTTCTTCCTTTTCTTATCTGTTATAACATTTTTATAGCATAATTTTAGGAGCCTAACAAAAATATACAAGGGATTACGTTTTATTTTTTTCCTCTTTTTTTTTTTTGGCAATAAACCAAAAATTCTAAACAAAACCTTTAAAAAATATTGCTGCTGTGGTATTGTACGGTGTTATTATTAAATTATTTAAACGGTGGTGAGGGTAAAAAAAAACAACCCAGCAGGGGAAGATTCTGATGATTTACATAACACAGCATATATGTGGAAATTTTTATCTCAAAATTTTTTTCCACATGTTTAGCAAATAATGTTTATTGAAATCTGATAAATATTTTCCTTTCCTTTTTTTTCTTTTTTTTGTAAAAATACAATGGAAATATTAACAATGGATTATATTGCAGTATTTCGATTATTTTTTTCTTTTACTCTCTTTTTACAAGACTGTTTATAAAAGCTGTGTATAAAGAAAAATTAATTTATTGCTTACACAGTGAATATTTAAAGGCCTCTTTATATGCCATACAAACACTAATAAGTATATGCTGAAAGGCATTGGGTTTTATGTCTTCAGTGTTTATATTTAAATTTTCTTTACTGTACTTCTACATGCTACATGCTGTGTATTGGTAAATGCTTGGTCTTGTATCTCTCATAAAATTCATCATTATCTTGGTGTTCTGATTTCCACTAGGTTTTGTATCGTGTCATGTCATGTTCATGTCATCGTGTTGACTTTTTTTCTTTCGCTTCTTATATAATAGACGCCAATTTCTATTAAAGTGCTTGCTTGCATGGAGAACATTACCATCAACTGCATTTAACAATAGCGTCGTCATCATCCTAGTCATCATGATCATCATCATCGTTATCATAATTATTTATTGTGACGAAGCAAATGAAGATGAATTTTTCTTTTTTTTTTTTGAATTCAATTAAGTTTTCTTGCTAACTTTTACTTAAAAGCAATATATCGTATTAAGCTATAAAAAAACTGTATTAATAATTTAAAATTTTATTTAAACACGCAAAGGTTAACAAATTACCAGCCCCAGCCCTGCTACAATTGGGTTAAAATAATTTATTTCTGTTACAAAAGAAAAATATTTTAAAATTTTGTTTATACATGCTAACAAAAGACAATTTTTGACATGAAAATATATTGAAAAATAATTACAACACATTAAAATAATAATAACTTGTAGTATACTTATGGGATTAAATCCTATACTAAGATAGCTTAGGCAGGATGAAGTGTATAGCTATATTAGCCAGTGCATAGAGTCGGAGGTTATAGGACCTTCACTGATTTTAATTTTAAAAAATCACCCTATTTTCTGCCTTCTTACATAAATTTCAGCAATTTTATAAATTTTTACTGCTTTTTTACATCCCTTAAAATATACTTTAAATGTGAAGCGTTTCTTCAAAGCGGAAATTTGATATTAATTACTCACAGTCTATAGCGGAAACAAAAATGTTTATTTTCCTCCATCGGTAATATAAAAATGCTGAAACTTTATACATTATGGCAACACCTTAATTAAAAGAACAACAACAAACATATTGTATTATATTAATAAAACAAGAGCTTATAATAACACTTAATTAACTGTTAAACAAAAAGAAAAAAAAAACAAAAGACCCGAATAGGAGAGTTACTTAACTTCAGTGGTTAAATCTTCGAAAAACTAGTTTCTCTCTCTCTTTCTACATTTGGTGTATTATACTTTTTGTTTTTATATTTCAATATAAAAACAAAGCAAAGTATTAAAGAGTATTGGTGTTATTGTTAGTGTCCGAGGTGTATAACCACCTTAACGACAAAGGCCAAATGCCATACAGTCTAGTGGTGGTTTAGTAATTATATTACAGGTTTTTTTTTGTGTTGCTGTTACTGCTGCAGCCATACACACATACACATGCTCTTGAACAATAGTAAGTAGTTTTAGTCATTGTTTAACTAACCCCATGAATTGTAAAGTAAATGCTTTAAGGGGGGGGGGGCTATTATAAGCATAGAACAGTGCGAGAGAGGTATTGAAAGAGTGAGAGATTAAGAGAGTTTAAAACATTTTGATTCATACGGTTAAATTCAGAGAGAGATAGAGGATTTGTTATATGGTTAACGCACCCAGTTTGGTATTTAATTTTGCATTGCGGTAAAAATTGTGGTTGTTTTTATCGTTTTTTAAAATTGCCATTGTTTTTATAACACATTAGCATGCAATAACGATATTTGTTAGCCTACTTTAAGGCTTTGAAACACTGCATATAAAAGTGTTTTTTTTTTTTCAGATAAAAAGCAATAAAAAATTAAATTTTTTAAAGCCAAAAATTTCTTATGCTAATTAAATTACAAACATTGTATGATGTTTCAATTTTTTTTTATATTTAGCCAGCATAGTGCGAGTATTCCATTTGCCCATAATATTTGTATTTTATAAAACATGTGTTTCTTTAGTCACGTTCTTTCTAAGCGTGTAACTTTTATTTTTTCCATAATTTTCTTTACTCTGTACGTGTCTTAAATACAATGTAAAACCATTAAATACGTATTTCATGTCATTTGTTTTCCTTTTTACTTTACTAAACACAATTTGTTTATGGCTAAAAGTTAGAATTTAATAGCGAAAAACGTCTTTTATTTTGTTCTATTGAATATTGTCTCTTTTTCTTTTCTTTATTTTCAAATTAAATTATTTGTGAATGCTTGTCATCAATTGCTAATTAATAGAATTAGTAGTTATTTAACAATTATAATAATAATAAAAACAATACAAGCATAATATCTAAGAATGCTTGTAAAATCCTTTAAAATTGGAGTAATAAGTAACTTTTCCACTTAAGAATCAATAAATCTTTATCTTTGATTAAAAATTTTAAGATTTTCAAAAATTTTTTGCTTTTAAGTCTCTTGCTACCCCCAACAGTAGACTTAAATATTTTAATTTCTTTTAACGTTTTTATTTTACGTGGTATAAGTATAAAGAAACATTTAAAAAGTTTGAATTTGTTTTGCTATTTTTTTCTTTAAACAATTTTTTTAAATGCAAATTAATCTTTTGCTTTGAAACATTTTTGAAAAATACTTTCCAAAAATATTTCTCAATATTTAAGAAGGTTTCATACTCCTTAAAGTAGGCTTTTATTTTTTATTTTCTTCTAAATTGCTTTATTTTGAATTTAATAAAAGCTACTAATTTGTTGGAATGTTGTGTGAAAAATAGTTCTCTTCAAATTCTCTTGAAGAATTTCTTTAGTTTAGAATTTGCGGTTTTTTTTTTAAATTTTGTATAATTTTTTATAGTATTTTTAGTCTCGCCTAAGGTAACAGATTTAAAAAAGATCTATTAAAAATTGGCTTCGAATTCTTTAAAAAAAAGCTCTTGCTTTATTTAGAAAGGTTCATATACATAAGTTTCCATTTCTAATAGATTATTTTGTCCTAAAAGTAACACTTATCCCCTAAAACTAGACTTTAATAGATCCATTTGTTAGTTTATCTGGTAATTATTTAAGCCTTGAATTGTTTTAAAACGTAGAATTGATTAATCATTACGAGCAATTTTAATTGAAATTTTTATTATTTACTTAAGTAGTTTAACTGGTAGTTGTTGTTGTTTCAACCACATTTATTTTTATCTTAACAGTTTTATGAATTTTTAATTAAAATTGATTGTAAAAAATTTTATCTTTTCATTTTTTTCTGTTGCCTATTAAGGAGCATTGTAGTCTGTGCTACTAAACGGCCATTATAAATTAAATATAATTTTATTACCGATTTTATAATGGAAAATATAATAAATATTTATTTTGTTTCATTTTTTTCTTGTCAATACATACTCATTTTAATTATAATATAAATTATGAAAAGACAAACTACAACACTCATGCTTGAAAATATGCAATCACTGCTAAAGTAATTGATTTATGAAATCAATTTAAAAATTTATTTTCTCTCGCTGTGTTCCCCCTTCTGCTTTCTCTCTTATTCGCTCTCTCTCTCTTAGTTTTATATGTGAAAAACGCAAAAAATGAAAAATTAACATGTAGCAGAGCAAATCAACATCATGTTACAACAGGAAATCACTTGATAAGTTTTGTTTGCCAATGGCTTCATGTTATAAAACACATCACAGTGGCAATCAAGTTTATATGGCATATTTTTAGGGGCGTTATAAAATGTTCTTTTTATAACATTTGCATATTCATGTTCATTTTCGTTTATGCACGGGAATATATGTATGTGTAAACAAGGTTTTGTTCTCTATGATGCTTACTTTAAGCCTTTTGGGTAAATATTGTTTCGAAGCGTTCATGTACTTTTCATTCAAGTATTTGTTGTTCCTTGTTCTATTCATATTGAGCGGATTATTGTTTGCTTAACATCATTATAAACGACATCAAAAGTCATAATTAGCCTGTAAAGTATTGAATGTTTACCACAGCCGTGTCTATAGGCAATTACATGAATTAATGAAGTATACATTAAGGGGCCTACAAAGCTTTTAGTTAAGATTTCCGTTAAACACTTGAATTTCTTTACGACTAGAAAATTCTAAAAGGCAAGTGATTAGTTTTTATTTACCAACCTCAATTAGATATTAGAAAACTATTGCCTAACATTAGGCGCTTTACTTACTGAAATGTTGGGAAAGTTAATTATGTCTGCGAAATGCAAAACATATTTGAAAATTTAATTAAAATTGGCACGACCTTACATTTGCTTTTATTGCAATATAACTTTCAGGCTGTTTTAAAATTTCATACACATGTGTTTAATACTCAACAGTGTTTAAGTTTTAAGGCTGACATAACAGAGTTATTAACTACCTTTTGCACTCTCTCTCGCTCTCTTTCTCTCTCTCTCTATGTATATTCTATTTCAAATTTTAAGCTCTGGTCACGTATTTCGGCTTATTACATGACATTTGCAACTCCTGAAGGTTTACTGCTTAAATGAATTTTTGCGTAACATATGCCAGGGGTGTAGCTTAAGAAGAAAAAAAAATTTTTTTTTGAAAAAAAAAAAGGAAAAAAACTAAACAAATACACCACAATGTTTGCCTTTCTAATTGCAATTGCTAAATCAAAAACCACACTTATTTAACACGAAATTTAATTTTTTTTTTGCATTTTTTTATGTTAAAAGTATTTTTCTTTCTCTGCCAACCGAAATATTTAAACATTCAAATGGCACAACTTTTGAACAAAAAATGTTTTTTCACTGTTTTTTTTAATATAATGAAAGAATGTCTAAATGAACGTTATTTTAACACGTAAACTTTTTGGTGTTTAAAAAGGTTTTTTTCTGTTTTTAAGCTAATGAAACAAAAACAAAAAAGCAAAAAAAAATTTAATTTCCAAAAAACATTGAATCTTACATGTCGATTTGCATGTTAAAAGAGTTTTATCTTAAGGAAATTATCAGGCGTATTACAAACGAAAAGTAAAAGTTTTTCTCATTTAATTTGCATATGCAAATTAGATAAAAAAAAAACAAGCAAAGAAAAGTGTAAAAACAAATATTTTCATATTTTTGAGAATATACATAAAACGCCTTGAAGTATGCCAAAAAATTTATAATACTTTTGTGTTGTGTTTTCAATCTCGCCACAATGGTAAGACTGGTGATTTAAACACAAACACTTTAGGAGCATTACGGGATAAGTATGATCGTCATAAACGATCTAGTAGTAGTTTAGTTTATACATAACTTTTCACTTGATATCCTCAAATACAAGTTGGTCTGTTGCATCAAACCAGTTGGGAATCGAAACTACTACCCACACTATCCACTAGCCTTACCAGAACACATTTTTTGTCGTTTATTATTCATTTCTTAAATTCCATTTTAAAAAATCTATTGTCTTACCATAATTGTGGTATTATTTCTGAAATCTTTTTCCTAAAAGCATGCTTCAATTTTTATTATATTTTTTTAAATTTAATCATTTTAATTGGTTTTTTTTACAATAGTTTGCCAATAACCATTTGAGTAATTGTATTAATTATATGTTCATAATAATAAAATCATAATTAAATAACGTCAATTGCTTTTATTTGCTACCAGCAGTACTAGTATAGACTGGCTTATAAAAGCGCTGTAATCTGTAACAAATCAGACAAATTGCCATGGAAACACAAACCGTAAACGACAGAAATATATAAAATACATCTCTAATTATAGGATTTTATAAAATAAAATAAAAAAAAGAATTAGAAACAAACCAAATACAATTAGATTTTCAATTAAAAAGAAAAATACTTTTTTTTTTAGCATTTTATCCATGAATTACAAAATGTTTTTAGAATGTATTCCATATTAAAAGATTTTTTCTGATTCATAATTGTTATAATTTTTTGAACAATTATTAGCCAAATTATGTTGTAAACACAGTAAATAATTCAACAAGAATCATCGTTTAGAAATTCATTTAGAAATTAAAAAAAAACAATTTATGTACCACCACACTTTATTTTTATTTTAAAGCTTAAAAAACTTAATCTTTTGTTTTCTAAGCTTAGTAACTAGCAACAGCATGAAATTTCATTTCAAAAAAAAAGTTATTGAGAAAAAAAAAAGCAGAAGAAACACTGAAATTAACTTAACGCTTGAATAAGTAATGTCGCGTGCTGCCAGCTTTGTGGTTGAACACTAAGCAGCAGCTCTCTTACACTGGCAAACAGCTGCTGGTTTTTTTACAGCGATTTTTCTTTTAATTATTTTGTTTTATTTTCTTTTTCTTTAACCGTTTTTCTTTAACACTATGAATTATAACTGCTTAATTATTTAAAACTTAACAAAAACAAAAAAAAAAAATAGAAAAAATCGTCAGAATTTGCTTTAAAAAAAAATAATAATAACATTGAACCACATTTTGATGGTTAAGAAGCCGTTTAGTGGGTCCAAAGGCCAGATATTAGTGCAAAGGAAAAAACGGTAAACATTTTATAAATCAAAAATTTTCTTAGTAAAATTTTTAAATTTCTGCTAAACACCCTCCACAAGGGTTTTCTTTATTGCCTTTTACTTCTCTTATAAAAATGATAACTTCCAGGCTACTTGTAGGGAGCTAGGAGAGAAAATTCTGTTTCTTTTCTCAACAGACTTTTGAGAAACTTTTCATGGCAATTTGATTTACTTTCAGAGAGGACGTCGCCAAAAAAAATATGTTTTCGTATTTTGTCGTGTCCGAGATATCTGGACTGGGGTTTAAACCACGGCCTCATTTCTGATTAACCACCACATTGGGCTACTTCTTCAGCTACTTTTATGATCGGCAAATTCTACTTTTTCTATATTTGGTTTTCATACGAATTTAAATAATTTATTTATTGTATTCCTATAAGTGTGCTTCAATTTCATTTTTGTAAACATATTTGAGATTGTCTTCCTGATTTTTAGCTGTCTTTTGATTATTTCAAGCTTAGCCTCTTGAATTTATTTCTTTACTCTCTCATTTCTGATCCCTGGTGTAGATTTTTAACAGTGATTTGATTGATTTGTTTAAGCCTTGGATTTTTTTCGAATTATTTTTTTCAAAAAATAACATATTAGAGCTTACTTACCTTTCAACAAATGTTGTAGAATGTTGTCCTTATGCTCCTCGGAGTGCGGTTCACCCAAAATGATAAGCAAATAACAGCCGGTTAATGGACTAGGTGGTCCAACCATGCCACCAACCAAACTCGAAGGGCCGCCACCATCTGAACAGGCAGTGTCCAATGGTGGACGACCACCAGCCTCCGAAGGTGGTATAGAACTGGCACCAGCATCGGTGCCAGCATCGTCACCAGCCATTGAAGAACAAGAAACGGCCGATTCAACAGCCTTTAAATTCGATGTACCAGCAGCACCGGTATCACCGGTGGTAGCAGCATCACCACCATTACCACCATGACCATTAGAGCCAGCAGCAGCAGCAGCAGCTTCGGTAGACTCTACAGCTTGTGCTGGGGGTGGCACAGCATTCGAGTCACCATGACCATTGGCCAGGCCATTGGCAGCAGCATTACCACCTGAGCCATTCATGTTTTCCAAATCACTCATCACAGTTCGTTTTCTTTTATAACCTTTTTTCTCTTTTGTTGGTTAACTTTTCTTCTTTTTTGAAGGGGGAAGTTTATTCAAATGTTTTCAGTTTCTGTTTTGTTTAAAAATTTAATTTAAAAACCGTTATTTTATAGAGTACAGACAGGAACCTTTTTTAAAGAACAAAAAATTGTAAAACTTTTAGAAAATCTTACAATTTCTTTAATTTTTATTTTCTTTGCTTTGCTTTGCTTTGCTTATTGGTTGTTTAAAAATTTCTAAGAAATTTTGTCTTTTTTAAAAAATATTTTTTTTTTTTGAATTTAATTTTTGAAATTTTCAAACCATATCAGTCTTGTCTTATTTTTGTTTAGGGAATATTGGTTTTTTATAAAAAATTTTCGTTTAAAAAAATTTCTTGTATTTTATGGAATAAATTTGTACACTCTAGAGAAAACTTGATTTTCTAACAATTTTGTTGAATTATTTTTTTTTTTAAAAAAAGGAAAACAATTTTTGAAATATTTTAAATTTTTTTGGTTAATTTTAAACGCGTTTTTGCTCAATTTTTTTTATTTCAATTCAAACAATAAAGGAAAGAAGTCTGTTTATGTCTGTTTCAAAGCAAATTGTAATGCAGACTGATTTCAACTGATGCGGCTGCTTGCTTGCCTTACAATTTGTTGCACTCACTTGCACTGTTTTGCTAAAAAAAAAAAAACAATTTTTTTTCGCTATTTTTTCGCCCTCTCTCTTTCTGTATAATACTTCGTAATTACTTCAGTTTACTTTTGAAGATTTTCTTCTTATTTTTTTTTATTTTCTCCCTTTTTAAATTTAACCAAAAAGGAGAAGAGTTTTTTTTTAGATTTTGTCTAAGTTTAGGCCTCAGACAGAGTGTCTCTTTTTTATGTCTTTAAAATCAGTGAGTTTTGTTTTTTTGGTTTTAATAAATTGTGTTGTATCTTTTTGTTTTTTGTAATTGTAAATGGCGTGATTTTTGAATTATTGTTAGTTTAATAATTGATTTTTTTTAAAGTTTTTTTTTAATTTTTGGACTTCTTAAAGACTACAATTATATGATTATTATATTTTAATTAATTTTTTGGTTTTTAAATTAATTAATTGGTTTTTTAAGTTTATATATTTGTATGAATACTTTAAATAATTTTTTTTTTTGGTTTTGTTTCTGTGATGATAATAATAATTTGGTTTTTAATATGCTGCTGGCTTTTATATTTTTTGTAACTTTAAATCAATTTCTTTTGGTTGGAAGTTGATTTATCCTTTTTTAGTAAAGTATTGGCTGCTAAAGTTCTTTTAAAATTTGTAAATCTGTAAAGAGAAAAGCGAAAAAGAAGTAATTAATATACGAATTTTAACCTCTAAAACTATGCTATAATTTCTGTACAAACAAAAGTATACTATAAAAACAGATATTAATTTTAAACCCTGAAAATATGCTATAAAATTTAATTAAATTTTTTAAAGTATTGAAATTATTGAATCATTTTTCTTAATTAAAACTAATTGAAAAAACAGGCTATAAAAAATGCTTTATATTTTCAAAAGAAAAACTCATAATTTCGTTTAATAAAAGCACTATTCTACACTCTCTGTTTGGATAGAGCAAAAAAGGTGTACTCTATTTCCAAATATATTTCACTTCCTTTATTTATTATTATTTAATGGAAAACTTTATATTTTATGTGTCTAGTTTTTTGTTAATTTCCTTAACAGTTTTACTTTCTTTACCAATAATGGTTTTATTTTTTTTTTCTTTTTATCAAACAGCACTAAAAACCTTTTAAAATAGTGAAAATTTTATCAAAACTCCTTGAATTCATACCAAGTCGATTGCATTTGTCGCCAACTGTATAGTAACGCTTAAAAATTGCAGACATTTTTTACTTCAACACAGTGTATAATTTATTTGCCAAATAAAAAAACGAAACACTCTCTCACCACATACATTAACACTTGTACTGTACGAGTTTGCTTTTACTTTCCCTTTGTTTCTCTCTTGGAGCGTATAGTATTGGGGAGTATTAAGAAAAACGAAATGAGTCATATTTTGCTAAAAGAAGACACAATATTTTGTTTTTCTTTTTGTGTTGATTGTCGTCGTGCATGATGATGATATACACGATGTATTATTTGCTATTGTGATTGCTGTTTCTGTAGTTGTTGTTGCAAAGTTAGTGTGGTGATATTGTACAGAGGGAGTTATAATAAGAAATATTTTCTTTCAATGCAAATTGTTATCGTTTTTTTTTTTTGTTTTCCTGTATTTGCAAGTGGAGTTGTGTGTGTTTGCTTTTCCCTTTTTTCTCGCTCTTTTTTTATTTTTATTTATTTATTACGTATTTGGTAAAATGCCAACAAATATCATCACCACACATCATATTAAATTATAGGCATAAAAACACTCTAAAAGGGAAATATTATTTTGTCTGTTGTACTAAAATGTACAGAAGGGTATAAAATTTCGGCAACTAAGAACAAAAACAAAAATTCGGATTCATAAATAGACGAACAGTACAGAACTAAGAATACTACACTGAGAAATTCTATATTTAACACTCAAGTATGATGTTAAGGATGATATTCGATTATTTTTATCTTAAGCTTAGCTTTAAGAGAGAAAAAGAGAGAGGGAGAGGGAAAAGAGATCTGAATTTCCTTAAATAATAGAGAGAGTGTGAAAGAGATCGCTTTTTTATATGTATGTATGCATGTCTACAGAAAGTTATTTTTAAATTCCCTTTAAATTATCTCCGTGTTCTCTGTCTGTCTGTCTATCATGCTTTAAAAACTCCTTGTCTAGGAATATGTTATTTCTCTTCCTTGTTTTCCTTGTAATTTTTTTTTTGTTTTCTATTTTCTGCGTATTGTTGTTGTTATTTTCTTTATTATATTTATAGAAATATTTTGTTGTTGTCATTCATTTTCTCTTTTTTTTTATTATTTTTATGTGATGTTTTTAGACATTGATGGATGAAAATTTTTGTTTGTAGAAAATATTGTGTGTGTATGTGTGTCGGCATTTGTATATATATGTGTTTGTGTTATTTTTATAGCCTTAGGCAAGCAAGGGCTTGTCTTTGTTGTTGTGTTTTATTGTTATTGTATTATAACTGTATTATAAAAATATTCTTGTTGTCTCTATTAAATATGGAAAGAGAAAAACAAAAAAAAAATGAAACAAATAATTTAAAGCAAGAAGAGAAGAGAAAGGAGAAGATCAAGGAGTTTAATTTTAAATTTAAAAGAGTAGAGATGGCATTTTGTTTTTGCTTCCCTGCCTAGAAATACTGGGATTTTTTAGGGAAAAGAAAAAACTGAGCAGTTTAATTGGTAACTCATCATAACGTAGGTGGAGACAGTCTTAAAATCAGAAATTTTTAATACAATACCGTTTAGATAGAAACTATTGTACAAAATCTTGCAGGAGAGAGCGTCATTCTTTGTATGAAACCTTAAAATATACTTCAAAAAGGCTTAAAACTTGTTTATTGCTCTTTCTTGGAAAAGATTTCCAGTTTTAAATAATTTTGAAAATTTGTTAGATGAATAGTTTTTGAAGGAGTACGACCAATTTATTTAAAAGCCTAAAAGTATGCTGGTAATTACCAAATAAAGTTCAAAATAAAGTTCAAAGTTCATTTAAGAACTGGTATTTCTTGTTTAAAAAATAATTATTGGAATTTAATTGTCTTTACCAACATTACTTGATTACAGCGTCTTGTTTAAAAGCCTTATGGAAAGAAATATTTGTTTAAAAGATCGAAATTTTTAATTTCACAGACTTTGATTTCTTTTAATGAAACCAGCCTTTCACTGTCTTCTTTTTTCGAGTAGTTTTATTGCGGTATGTCTTCACATCATTTATTTTAATGTATTTCTTTTTCCCTTTTTTCTTTTTCTTTCATTTTGAAACTTTTCCAGCCGTCTTGTCTTGTACTGAATGACGACACAACGAGAAAAATTCAACATCCACCGGCATCATTTACAATATTTCGCGTTTTTCTCTAAAATTTTTTTTTTTTGGCTTTTCACACACGCGCCAATCTGTCGCCAATTTTTGAAAAAGTTTTTTGCTTTTTTTTTCGTAATATTGCACGATATGTTTTAGTGGTTGTTTGTCTTTGTAGCTGTTTCTCGTTATATAATATTTTATTTTATCGTTTTAAATTCTGACCTTTTCCTTTTCCTGGCCAAAAACAACAGAAACAGTTTTTAGGCTTATGTCTTCCTTCCACTTTTTGGTAAAGTGGCGATTGTTAGAACATAAGTTTCAGACCAAAAAGGCCAAAAATCTTGAGGGTGTGTTAATCGCCCAAAAATAAAAACGTTCTTCCTTTCTTTGGCTTTTTTGTTTTTCTTTTTTTCTTTCTTATCGTTGATAAATAAATAATTTCTTAGCAAAAGAAAATTGAACCCAAAAAAATATGGTCAGCACAGAAGTAGAAGAAACATTTTGAAAAAATTGCCAAGATTAAGTAACATTTAAAGGATGGTTTTGAGACCTTTAGAAAACTTTCTCAAAGAACTTATGTGCACAGATAATCTTTAAGATATGTTGTACAAAACTTTTTCATAATAATCCAATAATAGTACTCGAGACAGCAAAAAAATATATAAAATAAATATTACTGCTGTACGACGACTTAAAGGTTATTATATTTGCCGAAATGTCCAGACAATCGTAAAAGAAAAAAGGAAAAAAGTTAAATTTTATATTATTTCACTTTTTAAAATATTTTATGATTATTAATCTCTAAGGAAATATAAAAAAATTAGCACTTTTGCGTACTTTTATGGGATATTTAAGCTAGTTAGCTCCCTTTTAAACTTTTCAAAGACAGATAGTGAGAACTTTCTAAAAAAAAATGGTTGCATACCTTTGGGAACTTGATATTAATTTGCGAAAATAAACTCAGTTTGTTAAATGGTTGCATACTATAAGGGATTCTACACTTCTACAGCTTATTTTCAGGAATTATGAAAGGTTTAGAACTCGTTTCTTAAATCTACAATGAAGGGCAGCTGTAAGTAATCTCTTTTCATTAATCAGAGAAACTTTTAAAAATTGTTGCATACTTTTACAAGTTGCAAATCTCAAAAAAAAAACTTTTTATTGAAATAATAAACAATACGTAGAAACTGTAAATATTAAGGGAAAAATATTGTAAACTGTTGCATATCTTTAGGAATGTAATATTTACAAAACTCTGCATACTTTTAGGTATTTTACCATTATTTTTAGAATTTTAGAGAAAAAGCATTGAATTATCTCTTTTCAAATTTCAAAATACATTTATGGCCCCTAATTTCTTTTTATTAATGAAAATTAGCATATTTGTAGGGCCTATGACATGGCTTTAGGTAACTCTTAAATCTTAACTGAGAATCAAATGTCTAGAATTTTAAAACATATATCTTTAAGCAACTTTAAAAATTATTCCGTACCTTTAGGATCTACATGTACTAGTTTTTTTATGGTAAAAACGTCGATTATTTAAACGAAAAATTATTCTTAGTACAACGCTTTTTGAAGTATTTAGATTTTCGGATTCTAAATACGAAAATATTGTATTGTAATTGATTTATAACGACTTAAGTCATACTTTTATTTATTTTAGTAGCAAAAACCCTTTGTTTGTTATGTAGAGGAACCATAACTTGAAATTTTATAGTTTTTTAAAAGAAAATTGGTTTATTTTAAGCAGAAAGCACAAAATAATTAACACTGCGTTGTAAGATATTTCCATGCACCATGTAAATAGAATGATAGCATACTTTAGGGTATCAAAAAAATGAAAATTGTATTGGAATTGCATGAAATGTATTAATATTGTTTGGTAATTAATATATTTTTCACAATTATGAAGTTTTTTTTATTATGCATTATAGACAAAATATAATTTTACTTAGGGGTTCTAGAATAACTTTTTTTCTTATGGTAAATTCTTAAATTGCTAGTTCAGTTCAAATGAGGGAGAAATTTTTTTTCCTATGAATTGTCTCACTTGCTAAACCAAAAAAAATTTTTTTTTTCACTTTTCCAATGGTTTCTTGAAATATTTTTTTCTCTATTGAAATTAATTTTTATTCTTAGCTAGCTTACATTTTATATACAAACTTTCTTTTTTAACTTTTTTATGCTTAAAGTTGTAATATTTGAATTTCTTCAAATTTTTTTTGTGTTCTTCCTTACAGAAGAATAGAACCGCACCCGTCGGTGTTTAAACTGAAACTGATTTTTCTTGTTTTTTGCCCGCAACTAACTTGAAAACCATAGTTTTTCGCTCTCCATTTTTTCTTCTTCTAGTTCTTTCTCTGACTCCTTTTTTATTGTTGTAATATTTGTTGTTATTAATGCTTCTTTTTTGTGCATTTATTCACATGTATTATTCACAAATACAACAGACTACTAGCAGCGACTAACAACTAACGGGGCTGTTAAAATAAAAAAAGAATACAAATATACAACGCATATGTATATACACTCACATTTACACTCTGTTTAATAATAATAATAAAAAAAATAAAAAAAACAACACAAAATAAGAATCAATAGAGCACTAACACTATTATAAGCAAGTATTGCGGCAATAACACAAACAACAAATAAAGACAACAACTACTCCTTTGCTTATACAACACAACTCTACAGTCCTTCGGCAAAAGACACGAATATAGAAAAAATTTATTTGTTGTTATTTGAATTACTCATACAACATGTACTATAAGTTAGTATAAGTTCCCCGTATAAATTGAGAAAATCGAAGAAAATATAGAATAAAACAAAAACTTTAAAAGAAGTTAGTTGCTTGCAAGCTTACTTGCTCGCTCGCACTCTCTCTCTCTTTCTCTCTTTTTTTCTGTTTGTTGAGTACTCTCTCACTTTCTAACACTAACATATGAGAATGTTAATACTCGTTTTATAGTCTCAATAATGAAGTAAAGAGATATACCGTTAAATCCATGAGTGTTCTTCTTTCCGTTCTTCTTTTTTTTTTCAATTTAAATGGGAGTTGGACATAGTCTTTGGTTTTTTAGCAATTACTAAAAAAAATTGTTTTTTTTAATAAATTAAATAATTAAATCTCTTAATTTATTTTAAAATATTTCTTTCCATATTAAAAAAAACAAAATGTTTCCTAAGAGCTACAAATGTATATTGCAATAAGAAAATTGTTTGTTTTCATGTTTCAAGACAACTAACGGCTTAAGACCGTAATTAAACAAATTTTTTACGTGTGGGACACATCAGTAAGTCTTGTTCTATTATATTATTTTAAAGATCCCTGTTTTTCGAAACTAAAAATTTTTAAATGGAAAAAGAGGATAATGTTTGTTGCAAGAATATCAAAAAAAAATGATATTCTTTATTTTTTCTTCTTGTTTTCTTTATAACTTTTTTTGTTTTATTATTTTTAATTTATTCTTTATATTTCATAATAAAAAAAATAATTTTAGGTGTATAAATTTAAAAAAAAAATTATTTAATTTTATTTAAAAATATTTTTAAATTAAAAACAAAAATTAAAAATTATTATAAATTTTTTGTTTTTAATTCAAAAACGTTTTTCATATTTTTTTTTTTTCATTAAAAATATTTTTATTTTTTCTTTTTATTCGTAAATATTTTTGTTAATAATAATATTTATTTATTTTTTTTTAATATTTTTTTAATTTATTTATTTATTTTGTTTTTATTTAGAATTTTGTACGAACTTGTATGTGTTTTTTAATTTTATTTTAAATAGCTTATGTTATTATTAAATTATTTGTTGCATTACTAAACAATTTTTTTAAACAAAATATGTTTAATTTTTATTTGTTTAATTATTATTACCATTTCTTGTTTAAAATTCTTGAATAACTCTCTTTTTGTTAAGAATTTTTAATTAAAATCTCTCAAAATTGTTTCTGTTTGCTGTTAATACTTATGGTTGCACACGTTTAGAAAGCTCGACGAAGACTGAATTTTCATTTGAAAACTCTTGCTAATGTTTGCCCAAGTCTCAGGCGGTTTATCCTTTTTTTCTACTTCTGGCTTTTCGTGGCTTTGTATATATGTGCTGTTTTTGTTTTAATTTCCAATAATACAAGCAAGTGTTTGTTTTTGTATGCTTGTTATTGTTGGTTTCTTTGCTTCCAATATTTCCCTAAAATGGAATATTGGAAAATACGTTATGATTTGTTTTTGGTTTTTTGCTTGTTTTGTTATTGTTTTTCAAAAACGATGTTGCTTAGGTTGCTTCGTTAAAATCGTGTTTTGGCTAGAAGCCAAAAATAATAGAAAGACCACAAAAAAAAAAGAAATGAAAAACAAACAAAGCTAGAATAGAAATAAAAAAACAACAACAGCTGCTTTAACAAATAAGCCTTTATGCATGGATTTCTTACAAGAACTCACTCTTACACACACACACACACACATACATCAGCGTATATTATTAAAAAACAAAAACATCAAAGTGATTTAGAAAAATAAAATATAAAATACCGTTAGCCGCCTAAATGGAGCCAAACAGTAGACAACATGTAAGGATATTAAACGTACACAGGCATACATACACATAGATTCGTTTGCTTTATACTATAATAGTATTAAAAAACAAAAATAAATAAAGCAAGCAGCCGAAAAAAGAGAAAGAGAGAGAGAGAGAGAGAACTTCGTTTTAAATTGCAGTTTGCCACTGGAAGTTGGCAAATGTGCTGCGAAAAAAAAATTTAAAACTTCACAACAACAACTTCGGCAATAAATTAATTATTGCGGTATTCGAAAGAAATGGAGCAAATGAATAACACAAACAAACGTTCTCTAAACCGGCGGTTTCCTATTCTTCTTTTCGGGGGTTTTTTTTTTTTTGTTCTGCAAATTTCTCAAGAACAGCAAATAACTGTTTTTTGGAAATTTAAAAAAACAGTCTTCAAAATGTAAGCCAACGAGAAAGACATAGTTTCTGAGCCTCTAATAAAGCTCTGAATAAAGGTTCATAAATTGCTTAAAAAAACCGCTGGCAATTAAAATTGCTGCAAGATAATGTTGCTTTCAAGCATCAAAATTATGTAAAAAACCAAAGAAATAGTCAATAATAGAAAGAGTAAATCTCAAACAGTCTTCAAAATGCAAGCAGCTGTAGAAGTCATATTATTTGGGTCTGCAATAAGAATATTACCATATAAAATAATGCCATCAAAAGTTGCTTTAAACAACAATGTGTGAGCAATAAAAATGCCAGAAGGAAGCATATAATCTATATTCACTGGAGCGTACCTCTCCATAGAAATCTTTAGAAAAATCGAAAGATTTATTCTTCAACTGAAGAGAAGCCAGAGTCGCCACAGTCTTGTATGTAGTGCGTTGGCTTATTAGACGTGACCCGTGGTTCAAACTCCAGCTCAGACATTTCGAACAAAACGAAATACAAAATAATATTTCTTTGGAGACTTCTTCTCAACAGACCTCTTGCAAAAACTCGAAGAGTAAACAGAATAGCCATAAAAAGTTTCTCAAACATCCTGTAGTTCGTAGTCAACTTTAAACTGTAGGTTCTACCATCTATAGATAAAATTAACGCACAAACAATATGGGTGGTGTGAGAAGTTAGGTTGTAACCCAGACTAAAGGGTTGTAATAGCCTAGAAGAAAATTTGTTTTTTTAAAAATTGTATTTAAAAATGTATATATAAAAATCGCCTTCATGAATCAGATGACAACTGAATTGATGCGAGAAATTTTCCTTAATAAAAAATTTCGAATATAAAAATTAGTGGATAGGATACATTTAGGAACTTTTATTTTTGTTTTAAATAAACGCAGCATATTTTTGAGAATTTTTCTTTAACATGAGAAATTTGTAGCAGAGCTTCAGGAGCTTAATATTTATTTTGAAAAATAAACACAGCCTGTTTTTAGGATTGTGTTATTTATTTAGCTTTGGGTCTAGTATTTAAACTAAATTGTTACAAATCGTTGCATACATTCCACGTTATCAAATGTTGTTTTATAAAATAGATGGATTCTTTATTTCTGATGCAATTATAATTCTTACTAAAAACCTGGCAAAAAAATTTTAGGGACACCCTCCCTCCATAGGTCTAATACCTTCGTGCACTAGATTGTTTGGTTACTGTTCTTAAGAACTTGAATTTTAAAAGAGTATACTGCTTTTACATACATGATTTTATATTGTGCTTATATTATAGTTAAATGAAATACCGGCATAATTTTTTTTAGATTTTATGAAACAAATTTTCTTTAACCAGCAACAAACTTAAACAATGAATTTTTCTATATTTTAAACGTTTTTATTGAAAATTTTCTTACAAAAAAGCAAGTAATACTACATGTAGGAGCAGAAAAAACTGTTTACCGTTAAGTTATCCCCATTAAAATATTTTTTATTTATATTTTTTAAACAAATTTTTGAACAAAAAAATTTTTTTTGGCCTTTTAAAAGACTTCGTTCGGGCTGCCCATTTATATATATAATATAATACTCCCATTGGGAGTATTTTTTTATGCACTTAACCCCCTAAAAATCGCATAAAAAACATGTTTACAATAATAAAAATTTATTTTTATTTGTTTTACCTTCTTTTTGAAATATTTTTTTTTTTAATTTTATAACACTTTATTTAAATCATAACAATTGTCTTTTTAAAAGTAAAGTCCCTGCCTTAGAGAGTTTAATTTTCTCTTTTTTTTTATAACAATTCAATAAATTTTGTAACGTTTTAATAACAGTTTCTTGTATTCGTAGTACAGAGTTTATATATTATTTATTTGCTTTTTTTCTATATCTGATTTTTTTTTTGCTCTTTCTAACGGTTTTATTTAACGGCTTTTTGTGTATTTTGTTAAACGGCCAAGTAAATCTTTCAACGTCTGCAGAACAACTGATTTTTACGAAATCAAGAGTAACACGACGCCAGGACAGTGTACAAAAACACAACAAAGCAAACGAAACGATTTAGAAAGAAAGAAAAAAAATGCTAAAACCGAACCCCACTTATGCCTTAAAAATGCAACAACAATTGCACAAGACAAGAAACGACAAAACGAATGTCTCCGAATATGTTCACAATGGAATTGTGTTCACAAAAGTTACGCAACTTCCAATTCCAATGGAAATCGGCAAACTTCCAATGAACATATGAAGCAATAACAACAATTGGTAATACATTTACACATGCATACATATATACAGCGAAGATATTACACTCCTTTTAATGCCAACAACAATAATGTGTGTCTGTGTGAGTGTGTGTCGAATACTGGAGTGCATTTATTGGAATTTAAAGTAGCAAATCCGCCTTATGAGAATACATGCATACACGCATGTATACATGTGAGAGCAAGAGACTTATTATTATGCTCCATGGAGTTGTTTCAATAACAAAAAACATATGATTGAAGTTGTAAAGCTGAATACATAGAGTTTTTGTTTTAAATTAAACATTCACAACCACTCTCTTGTTATCTCTATTTTCAAAACTTTTTTTGTATCTGCGGTTGTTGATCGTACCAGGCTTAAAATCCTAACAAAATTATGGTTTTTAATTAATAACACAGAGCTGGTTACGTGTATCCATTAAAATGTTGAAAAATTTGCTCTTTTTGATCGTTTTGCATAAAAATTAAAATTTCTTCGTTATTGTTGTTGTTGCGTACAATATTATGGCCAGACAAAGTTCTCCCTTCTCATTAACTAAGCATGTGTGCTGGCGATTCGTTCGGCACATCAAATAACCTGCATTGTGGTGTTATTGGTATTCGTAAGATCAGGTTCTGGTTTGGAAGCTAAATGAGAATAGAAAACGATGAGTTCACCAATGAACTTCCTTTTGGAATTATTAAGGCAAAGTGTGATTCATTCGTAAATCATACATACATACAATTGTTTAGTGAATTGCATAATGCATTTACTGAGAGAATTCATTCTTTAGTAGCCCTATCCATATATAGAACACTCCTTCTTATAATATAAACAGATTACATAAACATTACCATCTTTTTTCTCCCCCTTCCATAATATATTTGTGTAATTCTGGCACTCTTTCCTGAGTGTGGTCGTAAAAAAACATCAACAAAAGGTCTGCATTTTAGTATGAATCCCTTTATCTGGTAATTTATTTTCTCTTTCACCAGCTAAATAAATATTATCTTTGACTTTATAAATCTTATCATCTTCTTGATTTGTTTTTATTTCTTAACCTCAATGTCTTTATGTTCCATAATTTGAACTGAAAATAGTTTAAAAACTCTTCTTTAAATTATTTCAAAACTGCTTTCAAGTTGTTGAAATATCTTAAATAAAGTGATCCCATCCCTGTTTACAGCATATTAACATCTCTTTTTCATTAGTTACGGTTTTTACTATTTTTCTCCAACTCTCATAGCCTTAAAACTGTTATTTACATATTTCCGTAATAAATCCCATTGACTGTGTAAATCTTTTAAACTCTTGTTTATTTTATGCTCATTTATGAACTTCTCTGACTATTACATCCTGTTTAATGCTTTTCGAGAATTACTTATTAACTTCAAAACACATACTGTAACTGTGTACCATAAATAAATTAAAATAACAGTTACCATAATTTTACTATTGTTTCTCTTAATCTCTCCATCTCTCTCTCTCTTTCTCTCTGTTTGCAGTAAATAACTCCCTTTTTTTCATAATCTTCTAATAAGAAGGAATACGACTCTTGCCGATTGTGCAATAGTGTTTTCGTGTATGTGTATGCGTGTTGCTTTACATTATTTCAGAGCCATGCATTGTTTTTAACACTCAACCTCCCTCCTCTCATTCTCTTTAATTTTGTGTAAGTGTGATTGTTGTTATAATATCGTATAGCATATTTAATCACACACTGAATTCATTGCACTTTTACCCACCACAGCAAGTAATAAGCATTTCAATGATGACGTTATTTTTTCTGCCAACGTCTCTGTAACTGCGCTTAGTTTTTGAAATTATCGCATTAGGGGTGTTTATGTGGCCTGTGCAGCAGGGTCTTTTTTTTTTGTTGGGGTTGTTGTATTATTATTTGGATTTATGACCGGTTTTTCGATTTTTTTTTTTGTTTTTTTTTTTTTGTAGCGCAATCACTGTGTGTCATTATGCACATTGAAATTATGAAAACATTTTAAAAATTTTAATGATTTTAGATGTTAGCATTAGTGCTAGTACAGAGGGTAGTAGTGATGGGATAGTGTTGATGGGGTTGGGCAATTTAAAACAAAAAAGGAGAGAGAAGGAAAAAACATAAAGAAATTTATTTATTGTTCAACGGAAAGCGTGCTAAACATGTGACTGCAGTTTCTTTTAATTTCCTATTCCAGAAACAAACAAAAAAAAGCAAGCAATTATGTACAAATTTTATATTTTAAAGTACAGGCAGTCATTGTGGCATTATGGATTTTGTTGTTGTTTTCTTAAAGCATTTGAAAAATTCTTGTTGTTTTTTTGGGTCTTTTCATCGGATATAAAACATATAAATTAATACTAAAACAACCCTTGTAGTACTATGAGTCATGGTGTAAATAACTCCCTCATGGTGTCCAAAGAGTCAAGGTCAAGGGTCAATTTTAGTGAAATATTCGGCTTCATATGAAGTAATTGGAATTTTAAACGCCTTGTTAATGTTCTGGCTTTAAAAGGGGAAGCAAATTAATCGATTTATTTGTTGTTGTAGAATTACTGGCCGAAATTTTTTTGGGATTCGAACTTACAATCACCACATTATATAATACAAACCAAAAAAAAATATATTTGAATTACATTTTTTGAATAGAATTTTTGGCCCTAAATTACTGTTAATGTTATGTCTCTTCATCCATCCTACGGAATGTGGCAACCCTATTGTTCTAGAATTTGTCAAATTAATTTTATTATATGCTAAACTGGAAAATGAAACTGAAAAAAGGAACAGAAATAATAGGAAGTTGATGCAATAGTCGTAAGAGGGGCTTAGACATTAATCGAATCGTACAGTGTCTCATTTCACCCATAAAGATACTGACTGAATTTCGGTCAGGAGCTAAAACAAGCTGTAGTTCTTTTTCTCGAAAGAATGTTCAAGAAAAGGCGATGTCAGTCAAGCCACTTCCATTTCGTTGAGTGAAATCCATGTAGTCTTTGCGGGAGCTATTGACCAGATTCACCAAAGACATGTTTTTAAGACAATCCAGACCAGATTGTGGTGCTAAAATGTTGCCTAAATTTAAGCTTCCGTAGAGCCGGGCAGTTATAAAGCACTGCTCTTTCTCATACCATCATAGCGTTCAGTAACTATGCTCCTTTTAATCTAAACGATTCTCTTCCAAGAGTAAAAAGATTTTTGGTTTGTAAGCGCCTTAAGGCCGTACCAGATCCCTCTCTCTCTCTTTCTCTTTATAAGCCAGGTTTTTAAGTTGCTGTCAGAGACAGCTTGAGTGTGATTTGATCAATTTAGTGTATGGTTCTGCAGGTGGCCCAATACGATAGTTTTTGAGTTTATTGTATGAAAGATTACCAAGCATCCGAAGAAAATAAAAAAAATTCGAATTGATAGTTGTAGAAACTGAGAGCTGTAACATTAGAAAAAAACACAACTTTTTATGCTTTTACTTTCCATTTTAAATTTCTTCCAAAAAATTTAATTTTAAGCCCAAAAATATGTTATTTTCTAAATTCTAATTCGAAGCCTAAAATTATGTTAATTTTCGTACATTTAACCCGTATATTTAACCCTTTAAAATCTCTAAAAATTGTTATATGTTGGTGGCTTTAAGAAATACTCTTGCGTTAAAGGAATCTCTTACTTTTTATAGATTTTACACAAGTTTATTGCTCTTTCAAAAATTAACTGAAGAGAGTTTATGATTAAACAACAACAATGCCGGCTTTTTAGGGATTTTTTTTTATTACGAAAAGGACCAGCCCACAAATCTGGTTTAGTTTATACACATAAACTGTTAAAGTTCGTGAGAGAGACAGAGAGAGAGAGAGAGAGAGATCTCAAAGAGAGTTTATTTTTCTTTTAAGAGATTTCATTTCATAGAAAGCCTAACAGCTGTTGTGAAAACAGCTGTTTTGATGGGTTTTTTGTGTTATACACACATAGCGAGAGAAATAGAATTTTATTTGTAAGAGCATATAAAGAAAGAGCATTTATTGTAACTGTCATGTGTAACTTTGCAAGTCATTGTTTTAGGTTATAACACACACACATACACACACACTCTTTATTACACTTTTTTTCGTTGTGTACATTTAAAATAAAAAACCCTGACCATCTGTTTTTATTTTAATTTGTGTAACAAATATTGATTTTATTTCTATGCATGTGTTTGTGTGTGTGTGAGAAACAGAAGAAGATTATACAAGAGCAAAGAATTAAAAACAGCTGATGAGAGGTTTTTTTCCTTGGTTTCTTTACAGTTTTCAAAGCAATAGCGGAGAGCAAGTCTTACTGCTGTCTGTCACACTACATGTGTTTGGCACCTGCTGGAAATATGAAAGGAAAGAAGCTTTACTTCGTTATGCTGTGTTGTAACCTCCACTGAAACATATTGGGTAAGTGAAACTAACGGTTTAATATGTAATAACTGTAGATTTGTAGATTATTGTGTACACTTTTTAAAAAGTAACTGTGTTTTATGGGAGTCTGCATAGTGAGATGAGTTTTTTTTGTATGAGAAAAAGCCGCATTAGGTTAGGAGTGCTTTTTTTTCATTGTGTTTTCGTTACTCTTTCATAGTCAGGGAGTATTTAATGCAGGATAATGTCAAACAGCAGAAACAGAAAAACAGAAAGTGTGGTGTGTTAGAATTTTAGAAAAATAGGTTAGAAAAACTATTTTAATGAAAAAAAAAAACATTTTAAAATTTTTAATTACCTTTTTTAAGCTGGAGTGTTTGTTGTTTTTGTTTTTAATTTTTCTTAAATATTTTATGAATTAAATTTTGTTTTATTTTTTATTGTTTTGTTTTTGTTTTTAATATATATTTTTTTATAATAGCAATAATATTGATTTTTTTAACGTTTTGGTTTTTATTTAATAAGTTTTACAATGGATGGAGAAGAAAAAGCATTTGTTTTTATATTTTTAATATATTTTTTTTTAATTTTATTTTATGCAATAATAATAGCTTTTTTTGTAGCGTTTAATATATTTTTAGGCAAATTTTTTTTACTGATTTCTTAAGCTCTAAACACAAAAAATGGACTTTTTTTTAATATATATGTACGTATGTCTATATAAGTAGTATATATTTATTTAGTAATTAATTAATTTTTTTAATTTTTTCAATCCAAGCAAAATTTATTTTTCTTTCTTAAACTTTCTTAAACAATTCTATTTCAACAGTTTTCAGTTTTCGTTTTTCCAAATTTTTCTTGTGATTCTTTTATGTTTTTTTTTTGTAATATTTTTTTTTTTTTGCTTAATATTGAAACCGAAATAAACTTTAGACGGATATTGATTTTTTCATTGAAATCTTTGCAAGCAGTTTCCAACTTAAACAATTTTCTTTGGCTTTAACAGCAACTTTTTTTCGATTCTTAGTACAAGTTCTTCTTCGTACAAATGTTTTGTAAATTGTTTTTCAATAGATTTTTTAAAAACAAATTTTTTTAAAAAAATTTTTCTTTGGCTGGTCTTCAAGATATTTTTGTGGCTGGTTTAACTTGCGTTTTCCTTAAGGTATTTTTCTTTAACCGGCTTTAAATGGTTTTTGTTATCTTTTTGGGGTTTCTGCCTTTGTAAGCTCACAGTTCGCTTAATACTAAAAATCTTAAAATAGCTTTTCGCATTTACTACCAGGTCGAAGCTTTTTTCAGCGTTTTTTTTCATTCGTTTGCTTTCATTTTTCCCATTTCAATATGACCAGCAGTTTTTCTACTGCAGTGCTCTTATCAAACATGTGACATGGAAACTCATTTCTTGTAGAGAGCATTTAGGCGCAAACGCTTTTAAACGCATTCGAAAAGAGTTTAATAAACATTTGTTTTAACAGCTGTTAACCAAAGGCAGCTGTTTTCTCAGGTTATTTTGTGAAAAAGTAAATTTGTTTTGCGTTTAACGTTTAAATAAAACTATCAACATGATTTAATATTTCAACAAGATAGGAAAAACCCAATTTCTTAAAAGCAATATAGGATTCTACTCCAGAAAGCAAGCAAAAACAAAATATTTAAAAAAGAAAATCCCTGAAATCTCAGAGCTTCTAAAATAGTAGGTTTGCCACCTACTGTTGCCTCAAAATAACGTCCGATCATATTTTCGTAAATTCCGGGAGAATTCTATCTAAAATAATTTGAGGATTGTTGGTTTCCAAATGCTGTTAGGGATTATCAGCGCATACATGATGTTTGAGGTAGTCCCACCAAAAATACCTTAATCTTATTAAATCGCAGGATTTTGAGTTTTGATATCAAATGATATCGCCCGCATACTATGTCCTGTAACTTGTTAGAGATTGTAAGCTGTATAATCTACGACGAGTTGGTCATAAGTCTTGAAACTTAAATATATGGCATTCATGAATGAAAACAGACCTTAAGGGGACTTTCATGAGAGGCCTGATCGTATCCCGTCTGTTCAAATAAATCTGTCGCTCAAAGTCGACAGTAAAGTGTTGGTGCCGATATTCATGTGAAATGCTAGGTTATAATACAGACGAAAGAGTTGTAATGACCAACTAGGTTAGAAAAGTATCCCGTAAAAAAGATTAAATTTCTTGAAACCCCTTTCAATAACAATTAATGTCACATGCTGCTAAAAATACAACCCGTTTGAATACTGATTCACATTTCATTTCATTTGATTGTATTTCAATTAAATTTTATTTACAATTCAATTTGTCAAAAAGCGAATCCTTAATTCAATAAAATGGCGAATGCCGAATTGCATGCCATTAATTTTCATTAATAGAAATTGAATGTGATTTATTTCTCGTATTATTTGCAAACAAAACTATTGTTACACCATTTCTATTTACTATTTAATATTGCTACTGCCACTACAACATCAGCAAAAACGTTTTCGAATAATAAATCATTTTCACGAAACAGCCAAATTCATTTCCAAAGTCATGCTGGTTTTTTGCTTTCTACTTTTCTTTCTTTCACCAGTACTTTTATTGATCGTTCCTTTAACACGTGTTTCTCAGTCTTCAATTCTTTCTCTGCCTTCAATCAAATACGACAGCAATATTATTATGGCATACTTATAAATACAAAACAGCACTAAAAAATACTAATGCATTCATCATCTACTTCTCTAGTATTTTTTTCGGTTCTTTTTTAAGCCTAACCTAAGGAGCAAGGTAAAGTCAAAACAACTACAACAACTATTATACACAGGTTGAAATTTGACACGCTAGAGAGTGTATTTTATTGCAAAATGTTAAACGTTCTTTAGCCAACTTGTATGACATTTTGTGCTCCAGCCTAAAAGTATGCAAATATTTCTCTTATGTGTAGAAGTTTATTTGGAAAAATTTCCCATGCAAAACATTTTTATAAATTGTTTGTTTTTGTTTATAGAGCATTAAAAGTGGTATGGCGAGGTAATTAAGTTGCAGTTTTTTCGAGTTTGTGATATAATTTTCCTTTTTTTTAATATTTATTTATAGCATGTTTTTAGGCGTATATTTTTTAAAGGGATAATATAGGCTTTAATTTTAGTTAACCCTTGGTTCAAATATGTGAAAAATTTTAGGCATTTTTATTACAAAAAGTTTTTCAAACCATCCTCCTTCATATCCATGACATATCCATAGAGGCGTAGGGCTTACCATCACTATCTATCTATTGTACACTTAACTAGTAATAAAGTAGGTTCTTATCGTAGGACGAGTTAATGCCCTGTTAACTTTAGCCGATAATCTCTCTAAGTATTTCTCTTCCAATGTTCCTAAAATCTATGTGAACTTGACTGTACCACGTCTGAATCTAGTCTTGAAATGGGATTTTACGCTAGAATTTCCAACAGAAAATATTGGTCCCGTTATATGGGCGGCTCCGAACTCTGTGGAAGTCTACTTAAATAGTTCTAAACTTGAAATTAAGTTGGCTGTGGAATTTTCTCCGAAGAGTTCAGTCCCTGATTTCTTTAGTTTCTTTTAGACTCAACAAATGGCCATTGATTCGACAGAGGAAGGACTTAATCCTGGTAAAGTTATTTCCAAATGTTCACATACTTGCAAGGCTATCCATGGTAATACTTATGAGAAATTGTTCTTTTGGTAGACATGCCGAAAGACTTAGCATTTCGACAAATGAATTTTTCGGAACTATGTTCTTGAGAAGGAGGAAAAGGCTATCTTTCACCACTTTTATCAGTGTCCTGCTCCTGCCAGAAAACGACTGAACAACATTTATTTTAGACTCCGATCGGTTTCCTCTAGGGAATATTTGATCTCCGAGTAGAACTACTTGTTGTGACATAATGCTGCCATTTCCTTCCTCCACCTGCATTTTAGCCCAGGCATGGGTATTGAATTTATTAGGCCTGCAATAAGAAAATATTTTATAAATAAATCGAATATTTTGTGGTGTCACTTAACCCTCTATTTGCATTTCTAACCCCTTTTTTATTTAAACTGAAATTGTTTGGCATTTGCCTGTTTGTAACTGTAACCGTAACTGTTATTGTAACTGCTTTATTACAATAAATTCAAGTACTTTGAACATGTTTTGCCATGTAAATTTTTTTTACTGTTGTTGTAAATATTTTTCCTTTTTTTATTTTATTTTCTTATCCCCCTATCATCAAGTACGTGCAAAAATGTGTAAGTGAAGGATAGGAGGAGAGAGAGACTAATTTTCATTTTACGGCTGCTGTTGAGTTCTTTACTGTTGTTATTTAAACAATATTTGAGTTGTTGTTGTTAAATTATTTCAACATTAAAAAAGAATTCTTCTTTGTTTTTCTTTTTTTTTTTACTGAATTTTTAAACATTTAAAACAGCAATTTAAAGTAATTACATTACACACAATTTTATTTTATTTTCTTTTTGTTTTTCAAACAAAATAAACATTTTTAATGTTTTAATTGTCATTTTAATTCCGACGTTCATTTAAATTACTTTTTGAGGGCTTCATTAATTTTTATTTATAATTTTAATTTCATTTTTTGTTTTCGCCTTCATTTTTTTTTTCATTTTTCTTGCGCCTGTAAGTTGATTTTTCCAAAAATAAAAATTTTAATTTCCCATTTTGCCTTAAGGTATGCTTCACAAAATGCCAAAACAAAATATTATTATTTAGTGCACTGGCTTTCATTAATTTAGTCATGTCCTTGCGAATTTGTTGATTATTTTTTTTCTTAACGTTGAAATCATAATCATCCGAGAAAAAAATTTAAAAAAAAAAAGAAAAGAAAATCTTGATATGAAACCACATCATCATTAAAACATTTTTCATCTTTTGAAAAAATTCAACAAAAAAAAAAAAAGAAAAAATTCAAGCAAAATAATTACTCATACAACCACTCACAACATTTTTAATAATTTTTTTTGG
>QOCX01000106.1:82741-108672 GCA_005959815.1 Sarcophaga bullata
TTTTTTTTGCAATTGACAATTTCAATTGATGTTCCGTTATTTTTTTTTCTGTGTTTTTTTTGTAACGTTTTTCAATTTAATTTTATTTTCTAATTTGTATTGATTGTGTAGCCTTGAAAAAACTAAAACTAATTATGTGGTCATGCTGATTGTAAAAGCCACCACTTGTCACAAGTCCTTAACACAAATACTAATACATTAATGTGTGTATATTGCCATTGCTTTGAACCAAACTAACAGTACAACAGAATATCTTCAGCTCTCTCTTTCCTTCTCTGTGTCATACACAGTCACTGTAGATATTCTAAAGCAATATAAGATGCTTTGGACACAAATACATTCGACAACACACACATATTCATGTCACTATTCATTCATTTCAGTGATGGATGATTACAACATCAAGATCTCAATATGGATTTTTTCTCTCTTTAAAAAGTATTTTTCAATAGCCAACTGAAAAACTGCAACAAAAAATAGAAACACATTCGGTGCTTAAGCGACACATACTCATGACAATTTTTTTTTTAAGTGATAAAAAAAAATATAGAAAAACATGTTTTTTAAATAAAAGTTCATTAAATTATTGCCTGCTTTTCAGCATGTGGAGCCAAATTGTTTTGTGTTGTATTGTGTGTGTGTTGCGAGCAAATTGCCACTGCATTGTGACGACCATTGGTTAGCAATTGCTTTAAAAACATACAAAAACTGTTGCCAACTTTTAGGGTTATAATTTTTTTCTCTTTATAAGTTGCAAACAAAAAAAACACAAAAATATAATAGAAAATAGAAAAAATAAAAGAAAATTGTTATGGAATTTCACTATTTAAAGTAAAAATGTATCACACTTTTAGTTGATTAACAATTTAATTTATATATGCAGCCAAAGCCTACTTTAAGGCCATTTTTTTCAATTACAACACACTTCAACGTTTTCATGTGCTCAGCTGCTTTATGTATTACACGTTTTGGTTATTTAAATCCTTTTAATTTTCTCTACATAATAATAAATACTCAGGAGTATTTTACTTTTTAACCAATAACAGCTTCCATTTCATATTTCTTTTTAGCCTTAAAATATGCCGCACATTTTCTTTGCTTTGCCTTACCTTTGCTTATGCTTTACATGTGCTCATGTCGTGGTTAGGCTTTAACTAAAGACTCAAAATATCCTTTTTTATATACCCCCACATAGCTGTCAAAGGCAAATATATGAATATTACGTTTGTAATAACCCAAGAAAAAAATAACATGGTTTTTAAATAAATTTGAAATACAGGTTGTTAAGGGAGATTTAAAAAATTATAATATTTTCCATTTTGTTAACTACACTGGCGGTCGAAATATTAATCAATGTAAGCATTTGTTTACTTAATTGACCATTATAGCCCTAGTTAAGGTTAAAACCTAGCTTCTTACACCACCCATGTTGTTTTGTCAATTTTATCCTAGAGTGGTAGGATCTACAGCTTAAAGTGGACTCCAAACGGCAGATTTTTTTGAGAAGACTGCTAACACAAAGTCGTGGAAGAAATAGAAAAAGATATCCCATTTCGAGGGCTTTAAGGAATTATCTTTTATAGGAGAAAATTCGATTTTAAATATTTTATACTTTTTAACAGAAAGCAAACTCCTTTCCCACATCTCTTTGCCAAATTCCGTGTATTCTTGTAGTCCATTTTTCTTCTTTCGCTCCCTTGGCTCTATTCAATCATTGATTTAAATTTTCTACAATTTTCCTTGCGCTTAGCTTACGGCAAACCATAGGAAAAATAAAAAGGAGAGCCAAGAAATAAAATCAAATAAAACCACAGAATTTATTTTCACTCCACAAATACACTTCAACAATAACCCATAAGAGATGGCATTTTTCTTTTTCAACGGCTTAAGAAGCAAAGTGAAGAATAATAGTCCCCAAATGAAGAATATATTTAAGCGCGAGTTATAATAATTCGAAAATAAACTTAATTTTATAGGAGAAATTATAAAAAGGGAAGTAATATATTATCAAAAGGGAATTTCATAAAGGGAATAGCATAAACAATTTATCAATATATTGCCAAAGTACTGAAAAGTACCCAAAAACAATACTTTTTATAAAAATTACATGCGAAAACTCATAAAGTCTATTTGAAAACAAAATTTTTAAATAATTCTATAGAAGTTCTAAAACAAATTCAATAAGATAAGATAAATAGTGCTGTTTTTATACCCTTTTCTGTAAGTGAAAGACTGCTGTAACGCAGCCACAAGTCTATAACTCATGCAATATTATTGAAAACGTATTTTCATTTTTTTTATTTTTTCTATCGAATGAAAAACAGAGAAAAATAAAATGAAAAATTTAACAATACATGAGAAATTGTTACACGCACACAGATATACTGCAGATAACACAGTAAAAACTAGAAAGAAATAAATTTCGTAGTCAGAATTGCTGTCATATTTGGACTTTACTGTTGCGTTGTATTTATTTTTCTTTACCTGTTTTTCTTCTTCTCTTTTCAAAAGGAAAATGGGAAAAATCCTTTAATGGTGTATCTATAAAATAAATGACAAATATGTTGTGCTGTATGAATGGATACATCATTCCATGGATTTGCTGTAAAATCTATAGAATTTTTATTATTATTTCCATATTTGAAGTGTAAGTAGTGTATGGGGGAAAAGATGTTTTACAATTCTAGTATAATAATACAACATACAACAACAATACAACATAAAATATGTAAAATATATTATAGTTGTTGTGCAACCATATATCCATACATTCAATATACAATATAAAGAAATTCTGAACTAGTATAGTATCTCTCTAGTTGCCTTTATAACCAGCCAAATCGGTCACATATTTTATGATATTTTATTGGCTTTTTGGCAAACTACAAGAAGTCCATAAAAGTAGGGTAAAAGAGGGACAGAAATCTTAAGGGAAACAATTTTGTAAATAACATCCATTTGCACACACACATAAATAAACCACTAAAATAATGCTGGAAAGTTATTGTACCCTATAGATATGCAATTTAGTCGAAAATATCTATCGAAAGCCTAAAAAACTGCTGTATTTTTAAATTTTACTCAAATATAGATTCTTAAATTTTCTTAAATTAGGAATACGCGTTTTGCACTTGATTTTGTCCCTTTCACCTCATTTAAGCAGCCTAAAAATATTCTTTAATTGTGTTAAATATTTGCTAATGCCTATATGTAGGCTTTAATTCTTTTGTGTGTTCTCCCTTATAAATCTTGTTTAAGTGCCATAATCTTATTACAAAATAATGTCGCATATTGTAGTAGGTTCTAGTGGATGTAGCTTAACATTATTTTTTTTATCTTTTTGTAAGTGTATCTAGTTTTCATCTTTAGATAAGAAGCATTCTAAAGAGCTAAAATAGCGTTTTCTGGGGGCTGCTTATATGCCTTCTTTTCGTTTTTTATTTTTTCGGCTTTTTTTGTGAATTTCTGCTTGAAGTAGATTTTTATTTTATTTGTACGCTTTCCGTAATATTATCATGTAGATTTTTATATATTTTTTTCATTTCTTATTATTATTTTTTTCCATTTCTTATTATTTTTTTTCGCTATTCTGCCAATTCTCCACAGAGCAAAAGTATAAAGTTTTAGGCGTTGTTTAGTACTGCTTTTCGGTACCTTTTTTTTATTTTTTAAACAAGCATTTCAACAGCAGGCATCATAAAAAATTATTAAAAGCAATAAAATCATATTTCTTATCGTCGTGCTTTCTCTTTTCTCCCTCTCTCTCTCTCTGTTTCGTTCAACAAGATACAAAAGATATGGCCTGGTAAATAACGCAGGTAAATTGCGGAGAAAAAGTTTCAAATCCAAAAGAAAGAATTTAAAAAAATTACTGCTTTACATAGAAAGTTTTGAATTAAAAAGAAAATCTTTTAAAACATTTATGTTAAATTAATACAATAAAAAACATTCAATATAAAATTATTTATAATTTTACAATCTATTAAAATTTCAGCTTAAAAATATGCCACAATTTTACATAAAAAACCCAACAAATCCAGTCTTATTCATATTCCAAGGAAATCACGATTCTCAACAAATCCTATAAGATTCGTTTGTGATACTTTTTCAAATCAGCCTTGTTCCTGTAAACTTCATATGGAACCAGTCGTTCTCACAGTAAGTACTGAATCTTATTTTTATTTTTTAATTGTTGCCTAAACGCAGGCAGATGCCATTAAGTCCCAGTGATTTATTTTTTATTTTTTTTTCTATTTTCTGTATTGCAACTAACAGCCTCAATAATGCTTTTCTGTTTTTCATTTTAAAATGTTCTTACATTTAAGAATTTTCTCAATTTTTTCTGTTTCCTATGCAAATTTAACTTTTTTTATTGTAAAAATTCCAAAAGTATGCTACACTTTTTACACAAACTCCAAACCACAAAAAACTTTACCTGCTTTAAAAGAATTATGTTGTCAACCACATAAGTACACATGTGCTCAAACCTGCTCATTTAGTTAAGAGCGCATAACACTATAATCTTAACAAGTATTTAATATGATAATAATTAGATTTAAACTCATAACAACACTTCGGGGAGAAAAAGAGAGCGATAGAGACAGAGATTAAAACAAAAAATTTTGTAGAAAAAATAAAAACAAAACAATGAAAAAAAAAACTCCAACTAAGCCTAAAATGAACTCATGTTCATTTATAATACAACACTCATTACACATTTACTTAAACACGATGAACTTTTAATTGAATAAAACAGCAACAATAACCAGTGACAGTAATTGTTAGAATAAAAACCGTGAATTAAAACAACAGAACGGAAGAGATCGTACGCAGAGAGCAAATGCTTTAAACGTAAACACAATAACAAAAAGAGTTTTACGTAAAAAAACAAAATCATACTAAAGTAATAGGCTTTTCTTGCATGCTCCCTCTTTCTATTTTCATGTATTAATGATCTCTACTTGAGAGAGAAGTAGGTTGTAAAAGTGAACAGAGTTTTACTTTGTTTTGCTTCCCTTTTACTAAGTTCTAGTTTAACAGAAATTTATCTCACGTTCTCTCAACTTACTTGTATTAATGATTTCTTATTGGTAGAGGAGGATTGTCCTGTTTCTGCAAGACGAATGGTTTCAGACGACCGTCTGTTTGTATCACTCAATTTTATTTGTGTTTGTCTGCAGAAACAGTTTCACAATTTATTTTCGATGCCTGTTTCACTGAATTTCAATTGAATGATAATTTTCTCTTTTTTTTCTCATATGAATGTGTGAATGAATGACAATTTTTTCACTTTTCCTCACATGCACGGTACATGTATTAAGGATCTCGTATTAAACGAGTTTTTTTTTTGCCATTTAATCTCTTAATTGTGTGAGTAGTTGTTGATTTATTGAAAATGGTGGCGTAGGTATTTGCCCAGCAAACAGGAAAACTTTTAAATTATTTTCTGAGATAATACAAATGCATATAGAAAAAGAAGTGTTTTCAGCCCATAACATCCACCAAAAAATAATGAAATTGTGGCTTTCCTATACATACATACATATGTATGTACATATTTACATAGATGTAAAGTATGTATATTCATGTAAAAAAAAATTCGGTATAAAGAACAAGCCCCACAATATAAGAAAAGAAAACTTTCTTAATATTTTTCCCCAAACAGGGACTAAACCTAAAAGTATGCTTTATAATATTTTTTTTGTTATAAATGATTGTAATTAATTCATGTTGATAATGGCATGGCTTTTATTTAATTGTGCTAATGTGTATAATAATAACGTATTATTAAACTAAGTTTTCTTATTTTCAAATTGAAATTCAATTATTTAAAATGCCAATATAAACTTTTCGGAGAAATGAAAAATCCTTAAACTAACAACAACAACAACAACAACAAGAACAATTACAACTTTTATTGCCATGCAACACAAGCAAAAAAAGAAGTCTGCACAATAGAACACCAGAATGACTGACTTTTCAACTTTGCATTTAATTCTTCTTTTTTTTTCATTTTAATTCTCTTATTTTTCTTAAGGACTTTTATATATTTTACTTATAATAGCATTGGTATTATAGAACAATTGGCAATAGCTGGCTCTAAAGATAAAAGCAAATTAAAGAAAAAAAACTTTTTGTTTCTTCATTTCTAATGAATTTTATATGAAAACCATCTTTTTTTTAAAGAAGTAAAAAATTTAAAAAAAGTTGTTATAAAAAAAATAAAATAAAAAGAATTTGTAACATTTTGTCAACAATTTGTGTTCGCTAGAGAAAAAAAAGAACGAGATAGAGAGAGAGAGAGAGAGAGAGAGAGGAAGAGAGAAAGAAAATATGTTGAACATTTATCTATAACTTGTCTAATAAAATGTTAAATAATACCAGTCTGACCGATTCAATAAAAGCAAACATATATATTTTACAAGTAAACATATATATGTACATACATAATACATACATATGTATTCATGTACGTAGTCATACAGTATCTGTTCTACATGTTAAATCATATTGTATAAGGATATAAAAAAATAAGTAAAAAATATTTCTCATAATAAGAACAAAAGAGGACCCTTTATAGTACTTCTGCTGCTGACTGCAAAGAATCAACAAAATTAAACAGAGGCGTATGAAGAAAAAACGTGAATCAATACTCTAATAGGTTAAGTTAGGTTAGATTAAATACCAGCCGCGCATTAAAAAGTATAGCTTAATTGGGTTCTGTCAAGTTCAATTTTAATACCAATAGTAACTTCAGGCTAGCATTTCTCAACTATTCTTCAAAATTATATTATTTTTTTTCTTATTTCTTTAATCCTTTTCCTATAAATGTGTTCACTTTTCAACTCCTTTTTCATATAACACCCCTGTTCATTTAGTATTTTCCGTTAAACTACATACATGACGACAAGTTTTTTTTTAGTATAACCATTGGCATGTTTTTCCACTACAAATGCCTTCAATATACATACACACATACATATAGGCATGCAAGTGCTTGTTTAAACACTCTTATAAATTAGTATGAGTAAATGTAAGATTGACTGTAAAACAAAAACAAAAAAAATTGTACTTGTATTTGACTCTGTATGAATAAGTATGTCCTCAATAGCAAATAAACCAGCAAATGTTGTTCTTGTTGTTTCTGTTGTTGCTATTTCTCTGTAAACTTGTCAGTGTACCATGCATGTGCATGCATTTCAATATTTATTTTCTTTGCTGTGCTCTTTTCTTCACATTTACCGTACACTCACTCCGCTTATACTCACAAGTCTTTGGCTTTGTTTTTGTATAAAAAAAATCAAAAAAGAAAACACTGAAAAACAAAAAGAGAACGAAACACACAAATTGCGTGTTTGCTAAACTTAAATGTATGATAGTGTGTGTGCTAATGTAGTCGTACAATATGATTTGACTGGTTTGTAGCTTGATTTTCTATGCAGTTGGCAACAAAGCAACAACAACAAGAGCTCCTAAAGTTGTTGTGGGAATATTACATATTTCTCATTCAATACTGCAGTTGTTTGTTTCCTCAACAAACAATGTTTGCTTGCTTGCTTGCATGCATGCCTGCCGTACTTTCCTTGCATAAGTATGAGTAAGTCTCTGTGTGTATGTGTGTGTGTGTGTGTTTTGATGTTATTGGTTTTGTGTTGCAACCAAGAGAAACTGTAATCAATACTTCGTCCGGTCATATGCTTTAAACTTAACAGTGGCCACTCTTAAAATGTAACTTTAGCTCTTTTTAGCAGTTCTTTGTAGTGTAAGAGAGTAAACACTGTGTATGCATGTGTTTGTGTTGCTTTATACATATTTAAACATGAACGTTTATTGCAAATTTGTGTAAATTGCTTAAGAATTGTTTGCTTTTTTCTCATTTTTTTTTTTTATTTTTTTTTTATTTTTTCGGTGTCAATATGTTTAGTGTTGTGGTGTTGTAATAAATAAATTCTTTGTTTTTGTTGCTCCCATTTGCTGTTTATTTATAGGTATTGTAAGATATTTTGGCATAGTTTTGTAGTCGTAATTTTTCTCTCACTTTTCTATATTTTGTTTTTAATTGTTTTCCTTAAGGGACTACTCGGTGTTTATTGTTTAGGCATCAAAGTTGAGTATCAACACAATAAATATTCTTTTATTTGATATTATCATAACAGTTATAAAGAGAAATTGTTTGCGTAAATATACATAGAAATGCGATCACAATTAGAATTCTCTCTCTCTCTTTACTCTCTGAGTTATCAAAAGCAGAATCAAAACTGTTTCATATGCCGTTAATAATTGTGTTGTGTTCTTGAGAAAGTTGGATTACAAATTTGATCAATAAAAAAAATTATTTTGTTTACGTTTTATAACGAGCCTTTATTAAGCCAAATATTTGAGATTGTTTTTATAAGACTACAGTTATTGAGTTAAGACCATTATTCCTCTCACCAGCGCAAAAAGCTTGATTTTATTAACCAAAAATGTAATCCAATTCTGTTTTGGGGCCAGATCGCATTTATCCAGGTTTTACTATGGATGCGTCAAAACTTCAGAAAAATAATGTGTATACGAAATTATCATGATGGAAAATATATTGGCTTAGGATTACGAGCCCGTAGTTCAACCCCACCTTAGACGTCTAAACAGAACAGTTATGTAGGATACAATGGGGCATTGATTTGAATCCACCACTCGTCGAGATCAGTTTCAACTATTTTTACACATCGTTTGGTTGTTAAACAATCCATATTCTGGAATGTTACCTCAGATTAAAAATATTCAATAGCTGACAGAGTTGCCAGGATCAGTGATTTTCAATTAATAACCCGATATACCAGACACTTGTTTTATTTTTGGTTAAATTGATAAATATCCAATAAAATTTGAAATATTCTGTGTTCTCCGTTTAAAACAACTAGGTCTTCCAGTCGCTGTTGGTACAGTGTTGTCTAGTCTTGTATTTAAAACAGGAGAGCTAATTTACTTAAGACAATATTGAAATTTTGTTGAAAATATTTTAAGAATTTAAATGAAAATCCTTTCCTTAGACGGCCTTTAATTATCAAATGAATCATGTCTGTTGCATATACGGCCCAGTTTTGTTTATTGCCCAGCTTAAATTAACCATTAGGGCAACAAAAAAAAAAACCTAAAGAACAAAATATTTTTGGTTTACTAGTCTGAAACTTCCTCTCTGTCTCTCCCTCCGTCTATCTCTTTCTTTTATAGAATTTAACTTAAATTTCCTGCTGGCCATTATGGTATGGTATTGTGTATTTCCTTTTTATTTATTTTTTTTTTTGCCTTTTTTCGTTTTATTTTTTATCCTTTAATATGCCATTGTAATGCTTATGCTGTTGTTGTTGCTGCAGACGTTGTTGTGATATCTTTGCCTAACGATTGTTAAACTTTCTTCGCACGTTTCGCCATTTTGTCCATTTTTTTTATTATTTTTTTGGTACTTTTTCTCAGAAATCTGAATTAAAAGAAGAAACAGAAACAGAAATAATAAAAAATATATAAAAAAAGAAATAAAAAATAAGATAAAAAAGGCTTACTTTTGTTGAGTTTTTAGTTTTTTGCTGTTTTGCTGGAGAACTAAGGCGTTAGCAAACAATGGCTGGGAACAGTATAACAGTTAATAACGGCATAACGCTTTAGAAAAGAAAGGAAAACAAAAACTTTCTTTAAAAAGGACTTGCAGGATATTTCTTAGGAAAAAATATAAAAAAAATGCCGGTATAACAGTTCTACGAAGGAGGGTCAATAAATTTCTGTCCAACCATTGCTGCCAGCAGTAAAGAGAGCACACGCACGGCGAATGTCTTACAAAGATTTCTGCAGATGCTATAATTACAAGGAAACTAGGAGGCACCCACAGAACATCTGCCAGATCCAAAGGTTTATTGGGAACACAGTATTTATTAATAATGCAGCTTTCAAATTGATTCATTCACTTTTATTACTTTAGTCTCGTATTTCCCGAAAATTGTAAAGTCTACGGGTTCTGTGCCGAGTACATTGCCATCTTACTTAATTTGTCAAATTATTCTCATAGTTGCTAGAAACATTCCAATTCCCTCCCGACCTTAGAGATTAATTATACATCGCTAATTGCTCTCTTTTCCCGTTGCTTTCTTAATTACATCGCGTTTAATACTTTGCTATGGCCTCAAACAAAAAATGTACACGCACACATGTATGCATATTCTCACTCTCGCACGCCAAAAAAAAAACAACTTGACCTGCAGACAAATTTATTGCACTTTTATTAAAAAAAACAATCAGCTTTTGTTTGTTGTTGTGGTTTTTATTGATTTATTTTAAAACAGTTAAATATGAATCACACACAATAATAAAACATAAAAACAAACAAACAAACAAATAAACAAACACATACACACTCTTCTATAAGAACACAAAATAATAAACAAACTCGCACACTCAAAATACTGAGGAAATGTAGCCGATACCGTTTGCCATACTTTCGAAACTAAGGATGTATATGTATATGTATATATATATATGTATATCACACAACCACAGCAAAAAAAAAAACATAAACGACAACACTGATGCCGCATTTTAGGCGCTGTATAAACATGTTTAGTATACATGACGTACAAATTTGCTTTTTAAAGTTTTTTCTTTTTTCTTTTAGTTTTTAAGTTTTTATTTTTCTCTTATTTTGGCTTATTGTTGATTTTTTCGTGTTTATCGTGAGGTTTTAAAAGCATTAAACCTTAAATAGTATGGGTTTAAGCCATGAGATGTCTTAAACAATGGATTCTTTAACTGCGAATATAATGCAACAGCAAACGACTAAGGCTTTAAAAGTTAAAAAAGAATCTAAAATAAAGAAGAAAATATCTTCAAAAGTATTTTTATTACTTAAAAACAATAGATGAACTTAAAAGCTAACTTAACTTAGTTTTAAAAATTACAACAACAATAAACAACAAAAAATAAAAATTCTGTTTTATTATAGTGCATCAACGGATATTTCAACTGCTAATCTCATCTAACAGACTTCTTTGGCAATGACTGTTTCAAGTTTTACACCGATTATTGGCTTCGCAATATAAGCGCTATACAACGTCTCTTTTGGCAATATAATCTCTCCAGCAATGGATATTTGTTTGCATCATCGGTAAATCTCTACGTTGGAAATCCAACAGCGAACCACAATATTTTAAATTCAACGATTGATGAAATTTGAAAGTTTATTCGACATCACCATAATATTCAACGTGTTACAAAAGTTACTTCTGGCTTCTCAAGCCTAGTTTTAAAATCCGGTTTGGCGTTATGGATCTACTTTTGGTGTAATATGGCCAGGGTAAGTCAAATTTTATACTACTCTTAGTAATTTTTAATATTCATACGAACTTCAATTTTTAAAAATTAATTTTTGAAGGAAATAATTTTTGAAATTCATAATTTTTCATTATTTTCGTTAAACAACAGAGCCTAATATTTAAATATAAAGCTTTTGTATTAAAAAATTTAAGAGAATTTAAATTATTTAAATTCAAAATTGAACATTTTCATAATTTATATAAAGAATAAGGCTTAGAAAATATTTCTAAATGATTTATCGAACATTAGTTGCAAATTACATTTTCCACTTTTAAGTTTAATAAGTATTCAAAAGTGAAAAAGAAAATTAAATTCTCATTGTTTTCAATGGTCCATGATCGAAAATCAATATTTTATGAAAATAATGTTCGAAATTGAATATTTTCATAATTTATGTCAAGAAAGAAAATTGGGCAATTTTTGTAAATGATTTTTCGAATTTCGAAATTAAGTTCGGATTTTCGAACATTAACCGGAAATTGCATTTAAAACTTTGATGTTTAATAGCTATTCAAGAATCAAAAAGAAATTTAATTTTCATTAAAAATTCATTGTTCGAAAATAAAATTTTAAAGCAAATAATTTTCGAAATTAATATTTTTTTTTAAATTTTCATAAACTATGATATAAGATGAGCACTTTAGAAAATTCTTCATTTGTTTAAACGAATTCTAAAACGAGTTCGAATTTTCGAACATAATGAAGAAATGTAAAGATAATTATTTTTTCAATTTTCCTGTTTAAGTTTAAGGTAATTTTAGTTTTTCTCATGTAATGTTCGTTAAGCAAAAATTTTATTTAATTTTTGTAATTACCCAGTTTCATAATGAAATTCTTTAATACTTTTCCACTCATTGCCCTTTTGCATTTAGAAAATTATAAAAAAAAGTGGATTCAGTTTGCAAAAGGTAACGCAAAGAGTTTTCTAGACGTTGTTTTAAATTTTTGTTGCAATAAAAAATTTTTAAGAAAAGCACTGCCACTGCCAAACAACAGCACCAAAAGTCACATGATGGAATAGAATTTTTTTTTTTAGTTTTTTGTTGTTGTTGTAGCTACTTAGTTCATGCACGTTCAGTAACCTTTTTTTCGCTTTGCCTTGCCTTCTCTTGCATTCATAGATTGCATTGTACTAGTAAACGATGGTGCTGATGATGATAATTATGGCTGATGGTTGAGGATAATGTGAACCGAACACTACCACTTGCGCTGCTACCACTTGTAATTCTATTTGTTTTTACTTACAAAACTTCAATGTTTTTGCGACCAAATTCAGAAAATTCGTTTTATACTAGAGGTTTAAAGACGACATATTGTCGTCGTCTATTTTAATTCAATACGTTTAAATGGCTATGATGCCATAACCCATCCTTCTGTAGACACACAAGCTTTAAAAAAAATTCGATTTGATACTGTACAAACACGGTATCGTATTATAACATTTTTAAAGAAATTTATATTCTAACAAAACTTAATTTTTAATTCCCACAAAACCAATTTAATTTAAGTACGTAACTCCAAGATTTACAATTTGAATCAATTTGTGAGTCTGACAACATAGCAAGATTTCAATTCAGCCCAGGTTCGTCAGCGGCTAATGAATACAATTGTGTAATAAGAGATAAGAGGGGTGTACCTAGGTTCAAAAGTGGTTTCGTATACATCAGCTGCAAAATAATGCGGGTTATTACTATGGCTCCAGGAACCCACATTATATTGACACAAAATCGCTATGTGAGTCGATCCAGATACTTGCGGCGTATTCCAACCAGTTAGATGTAAAGCTTTCATCCGAAAGACATCTGATTCACACTTAGCTATTAGAAAGCACATGGATATATCAATAGTTAGAGATTCCATACTCCAGATCAGTTTCGTAGCATGAATTATGGCCACCAATTCGTCTTTAAACACACTACAGTAGTCAGAGAGATGGTGAGATACGCGAGGATTAACTTTTTTAATTCCACAGCCTTCTTACTCTCGAAGCCGTAAATCTATATAGACTTCCACAGAATTTTCACTCACCCCTGTTGAAATTTTAGTGAGAAATGTCAATATCGAAATAAAATTTAGATAGAATAGAGGAGTTCTTCAAATGCGGGTAAATTTGCCCTTCATTTTGCTAGATGGTCTGAAATTTAATTTCCGCTCATAGCTTTCATGTCCAGCTAATCAGTACAATGCGGTCATATAACAGCTTTAAGCTGATCATGGTCAATTGAAGTGGCTTAATAAGAGTCGAATAGTACATAGAAAGTGAGGGGAGATACATTTAAGTGAGGGATTTTTCCGCTTTTATTCGAATGGAAAGGAACTCTGCCCTTGATTTGTATGTATTGGAGCTGCCAGTATGACCGCAATTAAGTTCATAGAGTTTTTGATTTTTCAGTTTTCAAGGTCATTGAAGATTACGGGGAACATTATAAAAAGAACTGTTCTTGGAGACATTATATCTTCGCGTAAAACACTTAAACACCACCTGAATGCATCCACTTTTCAAGACAGCTTCCCATTCAATTATGATCTAAAGCATTGGAATACTAAAAAGCACCTCAGTTTGATATGTCTCCACGATCTACAAATACCAATACACATGCTTCAATGCCGATTAGTATAAAAGTTCTTCTGTAAATAGTTTTTGTATAGTTTTAACAAAAGATTCCGCACATATTGAATCTTTAAGTTCCATTTGTTTTAAGAAAAAATTCTAAGTTTTAGATGTTAATTCACCATTAAGAATCGTTTTGCTGCTATTCAATATCGCTGAGAGGGCTATTCTCTAAAGTTTCACTTAATCTAATCAATTAATGATGCATACACACACAATCATACTATCATACAAACATTTTTTGTTTATTTTGTTTTTAATTTTCAGCTGTTTAAACTCCTAAAACTCATCTGTCTCTCTTTGTCTGACTATGTCTGTGTTTATATAAATATGTATGTGTGTTCATGGCTGTATGCATGAAAATAAAGCTTTTAAACATGCTGTATATTAGCCAATAAAGCTTTTTTTTTTCTAAAAAAAAAAGAAAAAACTTCATTTTTAATGTGGAGCAAAAAAGATTTAAAAGACACGAACTGCCACACAACAAACACAACTTTTAACTTCTCTATGTGAAAAGGAATAACAACAACAATAAAATGCTTATAAAAGTATGACTTCATACTTCTTGCACTGGAATTGGCACGTGTCCAAAATGTTCCAACGTACAGCAACATACAGCTAGCTACACATATAAATAGACGATTCCAAGAGAAAAATAATGGAAATGTGCGGCAAATTTCCATTACAAAAAAAGCAACGAAAAACAATTCCAAAGAATTTTGCTTTTACACTTCCATTGGGGTTATAATAGAAAAAATAACGGTATAACCGGCATTTTGCAGGAATATGGCTTAAAAAGGCTTAAGAAGAAAAGAGACAAATGTATTGCTGCATGCATTAACAAGAGATAGAAAAACAAACAAAAAAAAAAAGAATCCTTTTTTCACCAACTAATGCATAGAAGCAACACAGATATTTTTCATTTTAAAATACTTTTCAAACGTATGTGTGTGTGCGTCTGTGTGCGTCTGTGTCTGTATACCTTTATAATGTTAGATGTATGCAAAGCGAGAGAAGATGTAGAAAATACTTAAGTTGAAAAGTGTATGTATGTATGTGCGCGTGTTGCTAAATACACATGTAAATTGCAAAAATTGTTGTTGATTTTTATTGTGTGTATTTATTCTCTCACAACTAAACGGTTTTTATATCACTTGCTTGGCTGTATTTGTATTTGTTTTTGTAATCCTTAAAGAACATTTCAAGCATTCTGAACGTAAATTAGTTAAGCTCTCTAGCTCTCTCCCTTTCTCTGGCCTTTATTTGTTTTTAAACTGTTTATCTCTTTGCTCACCGCTCACATACATATGTACATACATATCAAGCATATATATGCATAGTATGATGACTGTATAAGTATGTTAATGTTTATTTTTAGTTATTTTTGTTTTTTTCTTTTTTTGTTTTTTTGTTTTTTTTGTTTTAATAACTAATAAACAAAGACAACAACTGTATTATACACATTGAGTTCAATTTCATTTTAATGCTGCTCATTTCAGTTATAAATAAAGAACATATGCACACACTCACAAACACACTCACTCATACACACATTGTTTGTTTTTTTTTCTCTCTATCTGTCTTTCTCTTTGCTCTCTCTCTCTGTCTCTCTTTGTCCCTGTCTTTAAATTTTATTTGTATTAAACACGAAAGATGACATAATAATCATAATCGTACACAACACATACTCAAACACACATACACATATACATGCACAAGCAAACACTTTGTATAATAAATGTTAACACTGTTTGTTTTGTTATTGTATTAGAGAGGCTTATTTATATTGCCTAGACAATAACAACAACAGTTAAGCATTAATATTAATGCTTAAATCAAATGTTCAATTAACTCAAACACCAGTATAAAAAAATAAATTAAAGCAAGAAAAGAAACAAAACTTTAAACGTTTTAAAACATAAAAAGTTATTTAAAAAAAAACAAATATGAGTATGTATGTACATATTTTGTAACTATTCAGCTAGCTGAATTGGTTTTAAGTATTTCTTGGTTAAAAGAAATATGATTACCAAAGGTATTCAACTACCTGAATTGTTTTTAAATACATTTTGGTTAAAAGAAATATTATTTCTACAAGTATTCAGCTAGCTGAATTAGTTCTGCAAGCCACTTTAATTAAATTACAAGTAATAGTTCGTTTAATGTCATTAATGGTCATATTCCATATGTTTTCCATTTACTGAATTCTATATTCCAATATTATAAAGAGTTCAGCAGGGTTGAATTGTAATTATTTACATAATCTTTGTTTAATACAAAACTTTTTAAAGCATATTCAGCTAGTTGAATTGCCTTTAAAATGTTTGGGAGCAAAATAAGTTATATTCAACGTAATTGATCATATATTCAGCTAGCTGAATCAATTTCATAAGAAACTTTACACAACTTTAAAGCAATAGTTCTTTTAATCTTATTAATTTGCTTATTTTATATCTATTTAGTCGAATCGAATTATGTATTTTAATGTTAAGATGAGTTTAGCTAGCTAAATAATAATTTACGTAATTTCATTTATATAAAAACTATTAAAATTCAGCTGAATTATATTTTATTATTACTGATTTGTTCAGTAAATTGTAATTTAGCTGGCTGAACTACTATATTTTTACAGAATTCACATATTTCTCTGGCAGCAAAGCATATTTTCGGTTTATTCCGCTAGCTGAATTACAATATTATTACCTAATTACCATTATCTAATTCATATACAAAGGTTTTAATGTCTGGTTTTCAGTAAATTTTATCTAAAGCTTATTCAGCAAGCTGAATTACTATTCCCTAAGGCTTTTTGATTAAATAAAAATTAAATTAAATTTTATTTTTTTAAATTTAAACTTAAACTTGCAATTGCAAAACCTCTCTTGCTTAAGATAAAACAAAATTTTTCAATCTGTCCGGTTCTTTTTGCTCTCCTCTTTTTATAACTTGTGCTCAATAATAACAATAAAAATAAAACAAGTAACGGGATATAAATCATAAAATCTAAAACAACTAAATCCTTACGACACTCACTCAATGATCCAACATTATATTGTTGCTTGTGAATGAATGTCCAAAAAAAGTGAAAGAATATAAAAACAAAAACAAAAATTACTGCAGTATAACACACAAATGTATGTGAAGTATGCAGCAGTATGCTAACAGAACTAGCATCTACAACAATAATAATAACAACTGTTATCAAAAGTTAAGTGCTGAGACTATTGTAGTTTCGGAAGAACAAAAAAAAAACAAAAAAAAAAAACACAAAAAATTTTGCGGTTTTGCACAAGTGTTTCATTGTCTGTAAGGATTTATATATGTATACATGTGTATAAGTATGTTTGGGTCTATAAGAGAGCAAAAGATTATTTACACTGTGCACATAAAATGTAACTGTAGTAGTGATAGTGTAGCAGTGAAAATACAACAACTTGTACTTGACACTTGCGTTTAATCTAAATGGTACACAATAATCCATTAAAGGCTGAATGAGTGTGCGAGTGGTGTTGATTCAAATACTGAATGAGTTGCTAAGTGAGTGAGTAAGCGACACCACAAAAGTAGCAGAGGCAGCAGCAACAGCAGCATCCGCCACAAAACATTTCAATGCAAAACAAATGCCACTAAAGCCAGTTGTAGTAACAACAACAACAACAACAACAACACCAACAACACTTACAATAACTTGTGAGTATGAAAATAACAATGGCTGCTGCTGTGCAATTCATATCAAAATAAAATCCACAATCATGATGGACTTTTGACTGATGCCTTATCCTTTCCACAAGCTCTCTCTCTCTTTTCTCCATCCTATGCCGATATCTCTGTGTTTAACTGTATTACACACTTTAACACAAACACTTGAGAGCATTCAATTCCCAAAAAAAGGAAAAAACAAAAATAAAAAAACCTTAAGGATGTTAAGATGTCAACTACACAAACATACACACACACACACACATACAGTGGTAGCAGCAACAACAGTAGCAACAGTAACAATTACAATAAAAGAAAAAACAACGAAATAAAGCAACAAAACGAATGATGTGAAGATGACAACGTTGATTGCGACGTTGATGATGATGGCGACGGGGATAATGATGCTGCCTGGCTGCCATTTGAGTTTGGCGTTTTACTTGGACTGCCAGTTTGTTTGCTGGCTTGTTGGATTGCTTGCTACCGAGTATTCATTTATGGTTTAAGACTTGAGTTGTTCATGTAATCGTAAATGGAAATTTGATTTTAATAACAGGATTTTCCTTAAAGGAAACTGACATTTTTGACAATTTTCCACGTCCCTCCGTCCCCCCAAAAAAGAGAGATTAATTGTAACACAGTTTAAATTAAAACGTTATTTTCCATTCAAGAACAACATTGTAGAGGCTGGCTAGCTGGCGGTTGGTTTTTGTGCATTTGGAATGCAAATGGCAGCAGCGAAAACAATAGCAACAAACGGATGATTTTGAGAGGATTTGAACAATTAAAAATAAATTAAGATGAAAAACCTCAAGAAAAACTTTTAAACGACGAAATTAAAAAAGTATTTAAAGAAGGATTTTTGTGATAGAGATGAAGGTGGAGTTACAAGTATGTTGCAAGGTGGTAAGGCAGGGTTTTGATGTCATTCATCATCTTTACAAAAATATTCCTTTTCCAGCAAAGTTTCGTATGCTGAATAATACAAACGTACAAGGAGTATCTAGCTTCCATTGACAGCCTTTGTTTAAATCCATTAAGAAGGAGCAGTGTAAAGTTCTTCAATTTATACCCGCTAGCTAGACCTCATTCTTAATATGATTAATACCAAGACACATGATAGATGCCCAAGAATAAAATTTTCCATGAGTAGACTGCATGAGTCGAGAGAAATCATCACCAAGTTGTACTGAATAGAAGATCTTGGGTAGGAGTTTCTCTCTGAATTCTGAATATCGATGGGCAACAGCGTAGTATCCAGCAATATATATGAGAATGTCCTCGGCACATGGGTGCTGGTAGCTTAGTTAAGTTTTTGAGTAACGGAGCTGCTTGGGAAATGGAAACGCGAGAATGACGCTAGATTCCCAGGAATAAAGTTTCCCAAGCGTAGACAGCATAATTACCTCATCATCAGCGTAACAAACAGCTTTTTGCAACTTTTCTTCGGTATTCCTTGAATTATCTAAAGATGTTGTTCACCATACTATACCATAGCAAAGGCCATAACACTCTCTTCTACCGCGAGACAAACAAGTAATACATACATAATTCGCCATTCCAACCCTTCAGTCAGAATTACGACCTAGCTTCTCACACTACTTATGTAGTGTGTCAAGTGCCTCTTTGATTGCCTCATTGTTTAATTCTTTATCGCCCATTTGAGATCCAAAAACAAAGCTTTTACTGCATACCTTCGTCTATAAGGCCAACGCCCTTGCAATGACGATAAACATTCCAAGAGGAGTATACATTTCATTAAAGTTTTATTTAAAGTTGTTTGTCCTTGTTTCCAAATTTTTCAAAATTCTAGCAAGATTTAATGCTTATCGCCCACATTGTATTTAAACTATGGCACCAATTAACTCTGTTTACAGTCAAATTGACATGAGAAACAACAATAAATCTCAAACATTTCATTTCATTGTGCTCTCTTTTCATTAAGCAATACTCAATAATTAAACCTTTTACACTCACTCTCCTTCCCGTACATATATACAAACATTAATCATTTATTAGTGTTTGTAAGCATGTGTGCTATTTTTCATTCATTTTGCAAATCATCTTCATCACCCCTGTATAATCAAGGTTATTTGCTTGTAAATACGCTCTTCAGCACAAGAAAAAAGGTACAAACAATCCACTATGAAAAAAAAGCCAAAACATTAGGAGTGTAAAGAAAAAAAGAAGCGTTAACAAATGAAAACCACAAAAAACTGACAAAGGAATGTCGCACTAAATCTGTGCGAATTATTTTCTTTCATAACAAAGTGTGAAATGAAATGTAAAATATTTTTCCTATTCTTATTCCTTTTTCTTTTTTTTTTTTTTTGCACTTTTATCCTTTTTTTTCTTTTGTGCAATTCATCCTTTTTTTCATTTCATTTCTTCTAACATTGTGAACTGAAAATGGCAGGCAGTAAAAACCGGTTCCAAATGAAAACAATAGAAATAAAAAACGAGAACAAAAAAGCCAGAAGGGAAGAAAACATTATAAATGACTCTACGAGTTGTTAGAAGAAATCAGAAAGAAAAAAAGTCACCTTTTTTATGGGTGCCAAACGAGTAGATCATATCATGTGCACATCAAACGCATACACACATACACTTCTTCACATGCATTAAATACTAAGAAAATGAAAACAACGTTTGTGTCCATTAGTGCCCCCCCAAAAAAAGGAAGTATGGAAAAGAAATACTCTCAAGTGTTTTTTTTGTTATTTGAAAGGGTTACCATTTGTCGATTTTAAAAGTAAAGTTAAATAAAACACACATAACCACATTTCGGGAAGTATTTCAACGGTAATCTAATAAATGTTAGCCCTCTAATGCTGCGCCCTTAGTGGATTGTCTGACTTTCACGAACTAAAATAGAAAAAGTCTAACGATGTCAAATCTTACAATCTTGTTAACCCATTGATTTCACCAGAACATTAAATTACTCTTTTTGGAAACTTCTCAGTCCATAAAGACAAAATTGTACGTATTGTGTGGCTTGTGTTGGTACAATTACATACTTTCCAGTGCCTAACCTGCAATTAGGTCATTGCACACTTACAGATAATTTTCGAAACGAACCAGTAAACGCCCCGAGAGCATAACGCGCACAAAAAAGGCAGATTTTCCGAATGTATTAGGCTCTCGAAGTACTCTGTGCAACAATTTAGATTGTCAGATCAAAATAGAAATTCTGCTCGAAAACCTAATTATTATATCCATGAGGTTGTGAATTCTCTTTCGGTTGTAATTGGTTTATAAATTCGATTTTTGTTTGAATGAAAGCTCATTAAATACCTGAGGCAGTCAGTTCGTCAAACTGTTAATTTCTTAAAAATTCATTCCCATTTTTCACAAGCCTGTTAGGCATCTTAATATTGTATTTTTATCTATTCCTTTAGTAGGAAAATATTTCAAGCTTTAACTGCTTTGTTGAAATTTGATCAAGTGGTTTGAAAAGTAATTAATAAAAGTGTGTGTGTGTATGTGTGTGTGTGTTTGACAATTCGGTCTTCTTTTTTCTTATCTTTTAAATTTCACTTTCAATAACTTTTACGGTATTTAACGGTTCATTTTTTTCATTCTCTTTAAAACAACGTTTGTATTTAGAACGTTAAAACGTGTTTTAAAAACAACAACAACAATATAAAAAAGAACAAAATATAGAACACAAATATAAGAGCAGCAATACCAACTACAACAACAACGACATAAAACACTAACAATAACAAAAAGGAAAATGAACAGTTACATTTTGAACAATTTTGAATATAAATTTCACTCTTAAGAGAGAACCCCTCTATTCTCTCTCTTAACTGTGATCCTTTTCTTATGCTTAGCTTTGTGTTACCATTTGTTTGTTTGTAGCATAACGCATAGCTGTTGCTCATTTCTTTGAGGTGGTGATTGTTGGTTGCCTCAGCAGCAGTATATACTTACGCTGTCACAGTGTTTTGTAGACTACCTAACCGTGGTAGTGAGTATGGATTGCATTTCAATGCTCTCACTCACTGTTTTCTTTCTATTTTTTTTTTTTTGCTTTTCTTTTTCAAGGATAAGTGGCTTTTGCCAGCATTTTTTGTTATATTATTGTGATATTTTTTCTCTTGATTTTTGTTGTTTATTTTTTGCAGAAAGCAATGCAAAAACGAAACAAAAAATGATTCTTTTTGTGTATTTGAAACCATTTTATTGAAACGCTTTAATATCATGACGATGAAGACGACAACGACAACAACTGTGTTGATGGTTATGGTTGCTGTTGTTGCCTTTGCATTGCTTGTGATGCATTGTTTAGTTGTAGAATATCTTTACATACATGAGGGTGTGGGTGTAGGTGTGTATGTGTGTGTGGTGTTGGTGGCGCTGGTGCTGGTAAATGATAATTTCAAGTATTTTAATGGATTTTTCTAGTTTAACTGGGATATTTTTAGTGATTAAAGTATTGTGGCAGCCATGAAGAAAACAAAAAGTGTATGCGCATGAGCTATTAGAAAAGAAAAAAGTATTTTCTTTTTTTTATTTAAAATTTAAATGTTAATGCAGAAATTGTAAAAATTTTAAGGTCACATACGTATGTGCTACACTTCGTGCTTCCCCTGGATTTTAATTAAAACATTGAAATTGATGCAAAAAAGGTATTCTTATCAACGTGTCATGCACAAAAGTACACACACAGGAAATATGACACTCACGAAGAATAGTAAGAGTCGAAGGCGATTAAAATAATATCAGACGGTGCGAGAGAGAAATTCAATCAGAAGCTGGAATAACACCGAACAAAACACTTATCATGGATATGAACTTAGGCCCAGAATTGTCTTGTCCAGAGTACGTGCTTACTTAGTTGGTGATTACAACTCATCAGTCAGGATTACAATCTAGCTGCACACACCACCCATGTTGTGTGCGTTTATTTTATCCTTAAGTGGCGGAACCTACAGTTAAAAGCCGACTCCTCGTCACAGTTTTAAGTGATTCAGCATTTTTGCCAGAAATCTGTTGTGAGGAAGCCGCCGAAAGAAATATTTTTTTTTGGTATTTCGTTTTATTCGATATGGTTGAGCCGGGAAATGAACCACGAACTCAAGTCTAAACAGAAAACAGTCTACCTACTAGGCTACGGTCACTACTTCATGGAGAATATTTTTTCCAAATAGAGACGGAAGAAGCAGAAATCCGTAGTTGACAAACCCACTACTGAACTATCGTTGTACTCTCGGATTTGCCTACTTGATACGACAGGTAATAAGTTGGAGAGAGTAATATGAGATACATTGCTAACCTGTGTAGAAGGAGCACTCACTCATTGATAATATTACATACTTGTCTAATACGGTTTGAAGCGCTCTCGGTGAAAACGACAAGAAGAAAACTGTTTTCAGGGCTGCTTAAAAAGTGCACCCGCGTTACAAGAAGCACAACTAAAATGATTGATTTGCAGAGCATTAGTTTTGTTACACGATAGTGCTCGCTGCAATTGAGTATGCCTATCAACCAGTAATAACGCCTACTGGCCAGACTAATTTTATGTTGACATATTAAATTTGATTGGATTTGCTAGATGTACAAAGTTCCGATCAAGAGCAGATCAACTTCAAAAGTGAGCCCTCGCAAACAACCCATAAATTCTAAAAATGGCATTTGTTGTGCTTCTCTTGAAGTACTCTGTTTTGGAATACCATATATGTGGTAATCCTGCTACTGCATTGCAATATAAACTTTCAACACTTTAAGTTTCTTTATTGTTGTACCCAAAATTGATCCGTTTTAAGATTCTTCAGCTTAAAAAAAAGGAAAGAAAACTAACACATTGTTGAAGCATTTAAGACTTAAGCTCTTAAGTACGATGACGAATAAAACAGGGAAAAAGGAAAAGCTGTAAGCGAAGGGGTGATAAGTGCAGCCAACCCAAAACTTCCCATAAGAAATTACTTGGGAATGTAAAGCCACAGGAAGAAGAAGAGGTATAAACACAAAATAAGAGGCACTAAGTGATTGAAATTTGAAAAGCTTTTGTTAACTTTATTTTATGCCAAAATATTATTCCATTTAATTACTTTGGCATGTATATGTTCGTTTAGATACTTAAATTTGAGTAAAAGTTTTTATTTTTAAAGATATTTTGCGTATTTAAATAGATTTTCTTGCTTTATTTTGTAACAATTTTTTCATTTACTTATCCATTTAAAAATAAAATTTATCTTTCCATATGTATGTACATTCACATGTACATACAACCCCCCTCCTCCTTAACCATGTAATCCAACACTCCACACATTTATTTATCCAACCATCCATTCATCCATCCATCCATTGGTAAGTTCTTTCGTCTAAAAATAAATGAGAAAATATTGCAAAAAAGTAAAAAAAATTCATAAAACTTCTTAAGAATTGTTCAGTATTAATTTTATTTACAATGCCACCCTTTTCTCCTCTTACTCTTTTGCTGTTTACACGGTGAACAGTCCAGTGTTTCTATTTTGTAATTGCATTAATTTTATGATCGCCTGGCAATACTAGAGCATTTGGTATATCCCAGTGTCATCACGATGACGATGACGGTAACGATAACGACGACTTATTGTCTGCATGCTCTAGAAAACGCTCTCCATCCATTGCATTGCTGTTTAACACAAAAAACACAAAAAAAGAATTGATAAATGCGTTGAGAAGTTTTAAAAAGGAGTCAACCTGGTAAGTTAAATTGAATTTAAAATTTTTATTCCTGAATTGTATAACAAAGATTATATTTTTTCTTATATTTCTTTTTTAGCTAAACACGTAAAAGAACCATAAAAACAGTCTCATCGTCTCATAGTTAAGAATTTTTTGCAATTTACGGAAATCAGTTGAAAAAAATTTGAAAATCAATTTCCACTTCAAAGATAAATGCAAAAATGATATAAGCCTAGATATAAAGCGTAACATACAACAGGAGTTATTACGACTATCGTGCAACATAGATAATGCTATACAATTCAATTATTCTGCCAGTGCTTCTTTGTAGCCCGGATACACTACTTAGGCAGTCTCTTTAGCGGAAGACTAAAACAAACTGACTGCATCGAGATGCTCAGGCGAACACTCTTATAGAAAGTTCTTCTTCTGCCTCATCCCAAATAGTTTCTACAATAGTTTCAATGTGAATACCTTATATGTTAAGACATAAACCGTAGAAGCCGATTTTCCTCGCCTAAGTTAATGAGAACACTCTGTAAGTGGCATCATCACATTACCGAGATATCCATTGCATAATCAGCGTATAAAGATTTGGAGGGCTGTTTTTATACGACTGAGTTTATTCTACCAGTTTTGCTTCTTTCTCATCTTAAACAATTCTCACAGACATTCGTCGAATTATACGAAATCCAGTAAATACACCCGAAAGAAGCCTGAGTAAATTCCTGCCAAGAGCCAATAGAACTTTTGTTCTTTTTCCCACACAGAGGTAGCCGGAATATAATACATATTCTCTCTATAATGTAAGTTTGAGCTGTAAATGTTGCAACAGCAATGATCTCGTTTAATTTTAGCACTGAATTAATCCTTAGGCTAACACTACTAACGGTTGTGACAATTGCGGCGTATTTATCTTCACAAAAGGTCATGTCTAGTTGATATTAAGCATATGCCATCTGCATGTACCAGATCTTCTAGTTGGTTTTGAGTTTTCCTTTACGATGCCGATGACTGGTATTTGATGAGAGCTGCAAACGTCGGTGTGGAGCACGAACCTTTCTGCATTGTTAGAATCAACGTGAAAAAAGAGTTGAAACGGGAGTCCGATATCCTACAAATTGGGTAAGTAAGTTTGAAGTATTCTTTATTTACTAAAAGATATACAAAAAAACACATAAAAATGATTCAGAACTGACTACAAAAGTCGTTATTCAAACGTGCTAGGAATTGTCACGATTATAAGAGATGTTGAGGAACTGCAAACGTTACAGATCGTTTTGCTCAGTGGCAGTAGAACAAATCCGGAACAAATGACTTCTTTGCTATGCGTTAAGGTCTAGTGTTGTATGGTTAGGTCATATTTTTTCAAAAATTATCTTGTAAAATAGTTCCAGTTAATTTTTATCAAGTTATTATCGGAATAGTGTCCGTAATGAATATAAAATCTATATCGACATCATAGTCTTATAAAGGTATTATAAATAATAATAATATTTAAAATATTTAAAAATTTTTTCTAAATTCAATTACACCATTATTTTCATGAAAATATTGTGTAGTACGTACAAAGCATCAGTAATTATGGACAATATTTACAAAA
>QOCX01000106.1:108684-196191 GCA_005959815.1 Sarcophaga bullata
TTATCATATGCAAACATTTTAAAATTTTTATTTATTTAAATCGTTATTTACTAATTTTACCACATATTTACATTATTTACTTGCAGAGACAACAAATGTATACATTGTTTACGTGTCGTTTGTCTACATTAAAGAATAACGTTAACCAACACTAATTGCCTACCTCAACACAATATTTATTTACTATGAATTATTTGCAAAAAAAAAAAAAACAACAACAAAATGGCATGGCCTTAAAAAGGAGAGAACATTAAGAAGAGAGCAGCTACATAAAAATGATTTCTTTTATCTCCAGTATTACTGAACAGCAAATATGTATGTGCAGTATGTATTGTGGCCAGTGTACGAGTGAGAGGGAGAAAACTAAATGTTTTATGGTTTCATGTGAAATTAGGTCATTATGTTGCTGCTTTTTCTTTTCGCCTGTTAGGACGTCTAGAGCAAGTTCCTAGAATGACTGAGAAATGACTGAAATGACGAGTTATTTTTTTTGTTTGTGTACAACGAAAAAGAAACAGATGGAACAGATGGAAGAAAAAAAGTACTAAGGGGAAGAAGACAGCAAGCAGCAAACCAATACATGAAACTGATTTACACAGTAAGTAGGTAGTTGTGTGAATAGGAGAAAGCCTATATGTTTTTTATGCTTTTTGTTTTCTTTTCATTTTCGCTTTTTTATGCAGACGCTGCTGTGTATATTCGTTGACTTGCTGTGATTTTCTCAGCGCCTAATAAAGTACAAATTAATTCGGTCCGTTTTTTAACGTAAAAAATTGCAATTCAATCCAAACAGCCAACGCCAGCCGAAATCTGAATTCAATCAAACAAAAAACCACCAATTTGGAAACCTGGATTCAGCTGAGTACTTGGACAACTTCATACAGCTAAAGTAGTTTTTTTAGCATCGGAATGATTTTATGTGTTTCGGCTAACACAGCACATTTCTAAAATCTTTGGTTGTCATTATGGCAAATTCCTAATAATAATAATCCAGAGGCATCATCTTTAAAAAGCACACCGAATTAATTTAAACCCCTTATTTTAATAAATTTCTTTTTTCTTTTCCCCATAAAATACGAAAGTAATCAAAAGAAAATATAACAATGCGGCAACACTTAACTAACATTGTATACACACACACTCGCCTTAAGCACACACATAAATACAGTGAGAAAGAAACATAAAAATTATTGTGTTGAAAGAAATAGGTCGACGTCTTGCTGAATTTTCTCTACGCCTGGTATGACATCTAGGGTAAGTTCCTAGAATGACTGAAATTTTTCACTGCAAAACTATGTTTTTTTTTTTAACTAAACAAACAAACAAATAAAAAAAAGAAAACAAAGAAAAAAAACAGAGAAAACAAAGATAAAAAAAAACGAAGAAATAATAAAGAAAAAACAGAGAAATAAAAAACAATAACACCATATAACATTTCATATGTTTTTGTTTTTGTCAGAACGGGTTTTTTTTTCTCGTATTCCCCTTACAAATGCAATGTGAGCAAATAAGAAGAGCAAAAAGCTCTTTCTTTTTTAACTTGTGCACTATATCGGTCCTTTTCCTTCTTTAGCATACGCAAGCACTTGTTTGTAAATTTTATTTTTTGTATTGCTTGACTTTGTTGTTGTCTACTTTTATATATTTTGAGAATTTAGTAACTTGCTGGGATTTCTGTTCGCCTGGTATGACATCCAGGGTAAGTTCCTAGAATGACTGAAATTTTTCACTGCAAAACTATATTTTAAGAAAAAAAAACAAACAAATAAAAAAAGAAAACAAAAAAAACCAAAACGAAGAAAAAAACAAAGAAAAAAAACAAAGAAATAAAGAAAAAAACAGAAATAAAGAAAAAAAAAAGGGGGAACAAAAACAATAACACCTTATAACATTTAGTATGTTTTTGTTTTTGGCAAAACGGTTTTTTTTCTCGTATTCCCCTTACAAATACAACGTGACCAAGTAAGAAGAGTAAAAAGCTCTTTGTTTCTTTACTTATACACTATATCGGTCCTTTTCTTTATTTAGCATGCTTGACTTTGTTGTTGTTTACTTTTATATTTTTCGAAAATTTAGTGACTTGCTGGGATTTCTGTTCGCCTGGTATGACATCTAGGGTAAGTTCCTAGAATGACTGAAATTTTTCACTTTTTGAGAAAAAAAAAACACAAACAAACAAACAAACAAATAAAAGAAAAAAAAATAAAGAATAATAAAAAAAAAACAAAGAAATAAAGGAAAAAAAGGAACAAAAACAACAATAACATGGTATAACATTTCGTATGTTTTTGTTTTTGCCAAAACGGGTTTTTTTTTCTCGTATTCCCCTTACAAATACAATGTGAACGAATAAGAAGAGCAGAATGCTTTTTGTTTCTTTACTTATACACTATATCGATCCTTTTCTTTCTTTAGCATACGCAAGCACTTGTTTTATATATTTCGAGAATTTAGTGACTTGCTGGGATTTCTGTTCGCCTAATGAATAGATCTCGTTTGTGAACACTGCAAACAAAAACAACAACAAACAATAACAAACGAAAATGATTTTTTCTTCTACGTACCGTGCTGCTGGTTACAAGGGCATTTTAAATGAAACGAAAACCAAAATAAAAGACGTTATTGAACACTGTATTTTAACAAAATAAAAATGTAGCATTTTAAATACAAAACATTTTAAATATTAAATTTATAATAAAAATACAAATGAAATTATCTTAAACTATTTTTGGAATTGGTCACTCTATCCATATATACATAAACTATCATCATTACTTTATTGTTTCTTGTTTAGTAGGGGTTATATTTTTTTCTGCTACTGTTTGATGGAAAAGCCACAATCCGACGACAGTAGTCCACCGCATGTATTTTTTTCTTCACATTGGTTGGGCCTACTAGCAGACAGGTTCTTTTTAACACGTACGGGTACGTTTTTTGGTTTCGCGCGTAAAATCCACCCGAAGTTGACAGGCGAACAGAAATTTCAGCAAAGCGTAAACACAAGAAATACAAATCCCGCCATATGTTTTGATTGGCTGCCGCTTTACATTTAGTGGTGTTTTTTTATAGCAGAAAAACAAACTGAAAAAAACAAAAACAAAGAAAGAAAGCAACAAACATGTGTATGATGAACAGCTGCAGAAGACAACACGAGAGACAACACCCTGACAGCACGTTTGATTTCACACTCACACACTGGGTGTAACGCACACATGAGCTGGCTTGGTTTGTGTTGTGTTTAAGTTAAGTTGTCACTCTACCATCCATTCTTTGTTTTTGGACGAAAGAAAAAAAGCACCAGAACAGATGTCTTCAGCAGCGTTGGTTGGCTTGACGTTTTTATTTTTCTATCCTGATTGTTGTTGTCTTCTTTTCACAAGCAAACATTTTGTTAGAAAATGTGAAAACATCGCGTCATGTGAGTCACTAAGTTATTAGGCGAACAGCAGAATTAGTAAGGCTGGTAAGAAAATAAAATTGTAAAATATTTCAACTGCTGCAATTAAAATAGCCTTAGAAAAAAAGAGACAAACATATTTGCCATTTCAATAAAACTCAAGTTGCATGCGATATTTGTTTTGTGTGGTGTTCTGTTGTTTTTGTTTCATCACCGTTCGTTCATTCATACAGACAGACTTGTTTGTTGTTTTTATTCGTTTGTGGTTTATCGGCTCTCTCTCTCTCTCTCCATGTAAAGAAAATATAGTTGACGCTGGCGGTGATTGACTGAACATACGTCGTAAAATAAGTGTGCATAATTGTTTTTGTTTTATTTTTTTTTTAACACATGTTCGCTGGTTCACTGCTTGTCTACTTGTTTGGTTGCTTGCTCTACCACACAACGCAATACCACCATGTGCATGCAGTGTCGAAATCGCGTCATGTGAGTCACTAAATCACCAGGCGTTCAGAATTTATAGCTAGACGTACTGGGAGACATTTTGTTTATTTGTTTATCGGCAAATTGTTTACTTTTCCTCATATTTCTTGCTACAACAGTGGCAACAAAAGCCATAAAATGTACGGTGGGCCTGAAACGACAAAAAGACTTACAGCTTAAATTAAAAATTTGTAGAATTTAAGAAAAAATTATTAAAATTTTAATAAATGAATGAATTTATTGTATTAATCTTATGTAAGTTTTCCAGTTTTGAGATTTAGTAGACACGTAAAATTATGTATCCTGACTGTATTTAATACTTTCGGTAAGTCAACCAACTCAACAAGGATTTTTAATTTATTTTCTATGAAAAATTTTGGTTCTTTCACAACTAGTACTTTCTTTACAAAAATAACTGACATTCTCGTTTGTTGCTTGCTGTCATACATAAATAATCTTTTTTGACACAAAACATTACGAACAAATTTTTGGAAATCGACATTTTTTTAGCTTAGGAGCGCATCTTTGCTAACAAATATTTAGAAATTTCAAAAATGTGCACAGAACCACAGCCCATTTAAAACGAAACCAACAGCAGCCGACGCGACCCACCTCACCCTCTCATTAAAAAAAATAGAAAATATTTTGAAAAAAACATGAAGTATTTTAATGCCAGACGTAAAGAGAAACAAAAGTAATAATGTAGCAGTGCGCAGAATCGAAAATTGTTCAACTCATTGGCCTAGCCTGGCCTGGCCACTGGGTTTATGGTATTATGGATGGAATTGTATGGTAATCAATGTCAGTCACAAGGGTTAAATATTTCAAGGAGGAAGAAAAAAAGATATTTTTTTTTGTCCTCCACATATGATTTGGAAATTTGCATACTTTTTTTTTATTCCCGATTGCCATACTCTCTACACATACGGCTACTTTTCGAATTGACGACAAAACATGTGACATCGAACGAAAAATTGGTTGTGGTCTCAATATGTTGTTGTTGTGTACTCTCAAACACTTTCGTTTTCTTGTTCCTACCAACGGCTGGCCGTTAATCAGGCGAACAGAATCAACAATAAGCAACACATTTAACAGCTGGGGAATATCACAAAGAAATATAAACAAAAGAAAAAAAGGAGGAGTTCAATTTATTTTCATTGCCATCTCTTTCTTACGCAAAGATATTCCTATTCAAAGAAATTTTTTAAGCAAGTGTTACCAACAGCAGCAGATGTTTTTCTTTTTTTCTATATTTTTCTATAAACATTGTACACAACATGACATACTACTTGCCAGTGAAGTCAGCACAAGTAAGACACGTATAAATAAGTACGTTGTACATATGGTTGGGTACTGTGGTGTATTTGTACCGGGTACACATTACGTTGCTGTCTGTTTTTGTACACACAAGGAAAGAAAGAAAGAGTACGTGTATACAGACTTGTTTCAAGTGCAAGTGTTCTTTTTTCGTACTAATCATGGGAGACAATGTTTAACAGCAGCATGATTTCTGTTTAAAAACTAAAAAATATTTTATTTTGCTTCTGGCTGCATGTGTTTTTTTTGTTGGTTTTGACTTTAAGAAATACCGCGTGCTGCTATGGTATATTATAGTAAACGTACGTACCCAAATGCAGCGTACATGCTTGTGGATACATACATGTACGTACGTACGTACGTCCGTAAGTACGTACACTATGCCTATAGTGTTGTTTGTTGTATAGTAGTAATGATGATGGCAATGTCCTTGTATAAAAAACGGTTTTTAATCATGGGCTCTCAGAAAGCGAGCACAAGTATCAAAATAATACCCAAGAAAAGTACTCTGTTAAGAGCTTTTTATTTAAATTTGTTTCTTCTTATAATTTCTTTAAGAGTAAGAGAGATAGTCATATACTAAAACTCACAATAAACGGTATAAACCATGCATACAAAAAAAAACAGAGTATAGGAGAATAAATAATAACATTAAAAGTGGTGGGCATAAATATACATACTTAACTAAATATGCATAAATATGTATTAATATAAGATGCGTGCTAACATAATGTTCACCTCTGTTACTAATAATGTAACAAAAATTTATTTTTAAAATTGATATACATTACATACCCTAAGGAAAGTTGATATTCACTACTTTTCTTTCAATTGTTCACCACAAATAATATACATCAGCTTAAGATTTATCACGTTTAATATAATTTTTAATTTAAATTATTAAATTTAATATAATGCAAGCGTGAGTTTTTATTTTTAGCAGCACTGTTGACACTATTCTTTACGTGTTTTGTGCTGCTGCTGTAAGACGAAGGTTTAACATGTTCGTTTGTTTATATGGAAAGCAAAAACAAAAATACTCAGTAACTGCAAATTAACTAAAACAAAACAACTAATTTGATTTCATTTGTTTCATTTGCTCTCTTTCTACTTTCTGTTCTTCTACAAATTTCTGTCGTATTACATTTGCCATTTCTTTCACTCTTTTGTGGTGTATACGTACGTATGCCTGCCTTAACAATGTTGTTGTTATACAAACAATAAACACATGAAATGTTAAAGAGTAAGATTTTGTATGTGTAAATAATGGTTTTTGCTTTTATTATCTCCCATCACATAACCTCACAATATTTTGGCGGGCGTTGCTCTACAGAAATTATAGCTGTTATACTACTACTGCTGACTGACTGCTAAGAGCAACAAAAACAAGTGAGTTTGACTGAGATTATTTTTATTGTTTGTTATTATTGTTTTGGTAGAAAGCAAAAAAAGAAGAAATGAAAGTGATGATGTTAAATAAAAAGCTGAGTGTTGTTCTATGCTGATAGCCTGTTACAAACTTAACTGGGAAAGGCCCCTGAAATTGTGTGTTTCGGCTATAATTATTGTTGTTGTTTTTTGTTACTAGATTTTATTATTTCTTTTATAGCTTTTTGACGAGTTTCCCCTATAAAAAGTCATTAAGTTTGCTCTTTTTTTTTATAAAATATAAAAAGAGGAGCGGAGAAAATTAATTTATAAAAAAGAAGTGTTGGTTGTTTGCATATGAAAAAACCGAATACTTTTTGAGTAATCGGTTTTTAGGTACGTAGGCAAGCAATAGGGATAAAAAATAAAATAAAAAATAACTTTTTTTTCTTTTGGCCAGTATTTTAGTATTAAAAAATACCCTGACAAATTTCCAGATGTTGCTCGGAGTAAACAATGACAATTCTCAGCTTAGCATTTGATATGCGATATTTCACCATCGAATACATAAAAATAAATAAAAATAAAAAATAATGCTCCACAGGTTCCAAGAATTTACTCTGAATGTACTCTGATTCTATACTGCCAGAAGACCGGTGATCAACCTCAGGTTATTTCATGATAGCCTGAGGCATGCCGCAGATCCATTTTTATTGAAATTTCCCAATAAGAGTTTTTTTTGCCTCAAGCCCTTTAAGAAGAATCTTTGCCCATATTTACTATTTCGATGAACATCGCTTTCCAAAAACTCTGCTCCCACTCCACAGAAGATTTTTGGTCTAATTAACGGTGTGGAAGCCTTCCTCATTGCAAGCCTTGCTCATTGCCGAGAATTCCCACATGACCTGGGACTCAGTAGTTTCTCTCCTGCTTGTTGCGTTTTTACACATCAAAGCCTAGTCTAGTAGAAATTATTAACTTTTTTAAAAACACAGTGCGTGGCGTCCTTTCTAACACATGCTTAACCATTAGATCTATTGCTCTTGTTTCTAGATGTTATTGAATTATAGAAAAGGTTAAAGTTCATTTTTGTATAATATTGTTAATAATAAAAGGAATTCATTGGTGGCGGATACTCAAATATTAAAATTTTTGATTGCTTCTGCCGTTATCGTGCTGCATATTTTAAATTTATTCACTTAGTTTACAAATCATTTTAACACTCAAATGTAATATAAACATGCGACATAAGCATTTACCAAGTGAAATAGACAGTCAGAAAACGTAAATAAAAGGTATAGACGGACAGACAGACAGTTAGTGAGACGTTTATTGCCCTAAAAAGCAGCATATGTATGTACATTGTGTAAATGCATATTGCCTACAACTATGTACATGCATTGCAAAGTCTCTGGCGTAAATGTCAGCTACTTCTGTGCTTATCTGTATATTGATTCATAGTCTTGGATTATTTAAGCATTTAAATACAGAGTGAACCAAAAGAAAATGTACAATAGTTTACCTTAGAGTGTGAATTTAACTAATTTAATGGCTGTGTAAAGCAATGTAGATGGCCATACTTTAGTGGGTAGTATGTTGGCTTACTAGAAGAAGCCTCGAGATCATACCTTAACCTTGACGTCTTGAAAGAGAAAATTGAAAAAACAAAAAACATCAAGGCCGGATGCAAGCACCTTGCAAAACAAAAAAAAAAACACAAGTCAGCAACCAAAAAAATGCATGTTAGCGACCAAAAAAGTGCAAGTCATCGACAAAAAATGCAAGTCATCACATTTAATCTACATCTTCGGTATTTGAGGACATAATATTCGTTTAAAAAAGGCAGACCGATCTAAATGAGAAGTCCCTTTGGGTTGTGTGATCAATTTCTGAATCCTGTACGGAAACAATAAGGAAATCTCTTTCATTACACCCTGTATTTCGTTACGCTTTGTTTTATCTGTGCTTTAGACTTTCCAATCCTCTGTTTATGATGTTTGCAACAACAAATGATTCGTTCGTTATTTTTAATTAACTTTTCCTATTCATTTTAAAAGCCAGCCCCCAGACCCATCGTACCACTCAGCTTTTGCTGTCTTTATTTTCAGAAGAAGAAAATAATATTGTTGTTGCATGATGAAGAGACCACTTTTGCCAATTAGTGAATTTTCTAAATGGCAAAAGGGCGGAGAGGGGGCTATAAACTGAAACAAAAAACAATAAAAACAATGTTTCTTCATTAGCAAAAAAGCATTTCAACCTACGCTTTCAATGTGGCAGCTTCTTCGATCCTGGTACATAAACATCTTCTTAATTAAAATCCTGACACAAACATTTCATTTGCACGAGACACATCATCAAACGCACACGTATATGGCATGCACTAATGAATGCCCTGCGGTAAGCAAACAAGCCCCAGCGCAGCTCAACCTAACTAAACCACCCACCTTTTGTTTTTATTTTACACTCACTCACTCACTAACAGACGGACTGACGTTTGATTGTCTGCCATTGGATGCCTGCCTCCACGGTTCGTTTGAAGACAACAAGAAAATCCAATTTATTTCAATACCACAAAAGGCAGCCATGCCATACAGACAGACAGGAAAGCTGACGACTTGACTGGCGGCTGGCAGCTGGTGCCTGGTAAAGATGGTATGTGGTGCCAGGGGTTTGGGTAGGCAATGTTTTAATTGCTTAATTGTTAAAATTCAGCACAGATTAATTTATGTGTGCGCATGTATAAGACTAAACAGAACAGAAAAACAGTTTTTCACTACTTATCGCCTTCCTTCCTTCCTTCTGCTTACCCACCAGGCACAGCATAGCCATTCAAACAAGGGGTGTTCTTTTAAAAAAACCAACCCAACCATGCTTGCTTGGCTATTCATTTTTAGTTTTATTGTTAGGCCTGTTAAATGCGAATATTTTAAAGTCCATTCCTTGCTACCCATACCATGTCAAATATAAAGCCAACAAGCATGTTATCTCTTTCTGTTCACAATCACTTTTTAGTTGAAAATACATATTTTCAACCCATGCCTAAGGATAAAGAATAGAGCCTCCTTTTTTGTATGGCATTGTTTTAAATGAATTGTTTGCCATTGTAAGTGGTTTCAGAGCCAATAACACTAACGAGAACGAGTTTGAACGTTTACGAGGCCCATTACATAAGGTAAAAGATGGTAACGGGCCAACGATCAATTTTACTTCTTGTAGATATTAATTCTCAAAATATTTTTACTTTGCTTTTTTGCTGATAACATATTTTTAAGCTGTACAAAAAGACTAGGATCTCTAAGGAATACTAAGTACGTGTCAAATGATGCCAATGATGCTTCCATTTTAAACTAGATACTAAAGTTCTAAAATCATTTAACACAGGTTAAATCTTATATAACCTACTTCGAAAAAAAAAAATACAAGAAAATTTTTTAAATTTTCTTTGTACAAATAAACAAAATTTGTTTCTAAATGTAATGGAACATAGTAGTTTTTGTTCAAAAGGTCGACTTTATTTACCAGTTAATTAATGAGCGATTCTTTTAAGTTAAGATCACCATTACTAGTTGCATTGCAAACTCATTGTCAGTTCTTAAATGTTGAACACCTGTACACTATATTTAAATTTCTTTTTTAAGGCAATAGAGTCTTTCTTAGACCGAAAATAGAGGGCTTTTTTAAAGCTCCCTAAAAAAATTTAGTAATACTAGCAATTTTTAGAATTTAAAGATTTTTAACTACAATAGCAATTTAGAATCATAGCTCAAATGAATATAGAGCTAGTGCGGAAGGAAATTTTTAGTGTAGAAATTCACTAAGTCAAATGCAGGCAACTTTATTTCATAAAACCCAACGTAGTAAATGCTTAAAAATAAATTCTATTATTATCACATCTTTTGGCATATAAAATAAAATTCTTAACTGATATACGCTTTTCTTTTAATTTAACGTTTTTCTGCTTTTTATTTCGAGATTTTACTTATTGCTGTTAGTAACAACACTATTATCTAAAGAATACACCCACATGGTTTGTTGCTCAGCTAATTGGTGGCAGCATTTAAATTGAGCATAGAGATAACAGTAAAATAATTAAAATTTATCGTTTGTAAATAATAATTATATTTTTATTTCTTTCCAGCCAAAGTGATTAAGTGTTGCATACCTTTGCTTATACACATATTTATAAATAATTGATCAATTCTATAGTGAGTGTGTGTATGTGTTTTAAAAAATTATTTTATAACCCCCCTACCACTAACTAGGCGTTAACAAAAATTAAAACCTTTTTTTTTTTTGAAAGCCTTTTCAAAAGTCTGATGATGATGCCTAAATTTAATACAAGAGAGAGCGGGTCGTAAAGGAAACACCTACAAAACAAAAAAAGAAAACGAAAACAAAAACAATATAACGAAACACACACACAATTTCACAGCAGCACGATTTAGTATCACAAACAACAACAACTACAACTATTTTCTGTTTAAAACTGAATATTAAAAAGGACAATTAAAACAGGCACAGTAAAGAGTAAAAGCAGCAAACAAAAGCATAAGTCAAGAGCAATAGAGAGAAAGCGAGAGCGAGAGGGAGAGAGAGAGAGAGAGAGAGACTGAGTCTGTATTTTATTTAAAACGTCTTTTTACAAAACAAATTTCGTTCTAATTAGAGAATATCACACACTCTCACAGGCAAAAAAAATGTATTGTCTATTGATGAAATGGTATTAAATAGTTACACGTTTAAAACAGGCCAAAAATGGTACAAACCCTTTAAAATGAAATAACACAGAAAAAGAGCAAAAAGAAAGAAAGAAAGGAAAGTATTAAATCAACCAACCACCCACAATTAATTCCATTTGTTAAGGCCTTTTATCACATTGACTGGCCCAGACACATTGTATTAAACGAATGCCAGCCTACAAATAATTTTACAATCCACTGAAAGAAATTGGAAAGAAATACAATTAAATTGAAAAAATCTAAAACAGCATGCTCATTCGATGCTTCCCATTATTACAGTTGGATTTCCCTCAAATTTCGCTCAGTGTTGTTTTTGTGCTCTTCTCACAAAAACTTATTATTACAACCAGAGAAACATTATAAATTACAACGATGCACTGACAATTTGTAATCGATTTGTCTCAGTTTTTTTCACAGTGTATTTGCTTTTTCCAATTAAATTCTACTCAAATTACAAACGTTAGAGGCTATTTTGCTTTAGTTTCCTGGGCTGTAGTAAAAACCAGTACATATTGGGTTACAACGGCCGTATAGTATAGAACACAGCCAGTCAGCTGTTTAACAACAACAATAAGCACATACCCCCTGTTTCACTAAAATTGTCAGTTGGTGTGATTGTTGAGTTACTTAATGCGCGTTGCTGTGATGAGGACGGTGATATAGTAGTGATGATGGTGGTGACGGTGTTTATGAACGAGAACAAGAAAATAATATGAATGTCAACAACAACAACAACAACAACAACAACAAACAGTCAACCAGCCAGCTTAAAACACCCAGTCAGGCAGGCATTATTCATTCATTGAAAAATAAACAGCACCAAACGGCAGGCAGGCAGTAAGGCAGCCAGCCATTGAACAAAAAATACATGGAAATTATTTTAAATCCAGCCTTGTTAAAGCGAAATAGCGGAACAAACACACCCAAGGTCGCCGACATCCACCACGCCCTAGATACGCCTCGAATTCATCAAAAGTAACAGGAGATCATGAAAAACAAATTACACTCCAAAAAAAAAAAACTCAAAATCGAAGAAATAAAGAAAATAAGAAAACAAATGAACAAACATACCGTAACACTAACGCACACACACACACACACACATATACATATGTATGGATATACAAAAGTACAGGGAAATAACAAAAAAAGTACGGATGTTGTTCTGTTAGAGCAGCCAGCAACAGACAAAGTTTGGGTGTGAGTTTTTTTATTCATTTATTGTTGTTTTCCTACTACTACGTAATGTCTTTGTTGTTACTGTTACCACCTCATTTGTGTTGCGTCTGGTTTCTGCTTCTGCTATGAGAGGGTGTGTTTCGTTCAGGTTGTTCGTTCTGTTATGTTGTTAATGCATGAACAACTTCCTTTCTGTTTATATTTACTTTTACTATATCGGCATACGATATATTTTTGTAAGAGAGAGAATGAGAGCGAATAATTTTCAATGAATTTCTTTTTTAAAGACTTTCGTTTTCATTTGTTTTTCAGGAAAATGTTCATTATTAAATGAGGGGTGTGTTTTAAACACCAGCTTAACATTTAAATGTGAATTTTAAATTATGTATTGCCATAAAGTGTCGCTTTAGTCACTACATAATGATAATTCAAGGGGAACAACAAAAATTAACACTTTAATAAAGGGAAAATTTGAAATGTACTTTATTCAATTTTGTTCTATTTTCAAGTAAAAAGAACTAAAATTTCTATATTGGCAATTAAACGATTGTTGTTGTAGATTGTTGTTTCAAAATGTTTAAATATAAATAATATTTGGGCAACAAATCTTGTGTAAACTACAATAAGATGACGAGTTATATTGATTTTGTCATATTGATTTTCGATTTGTAAAAATTAAAAGGTTCTAATCCCCTACAAGTAATCTAGACGGATCTCATCACCCACAGCGAGTATTATAGATAGACCAAGCAAGGCCACCTCTGAAGAGATGAATAATATTCCTCACCACTACGCACAATACAACATCTCAGTACATTTTCACAGAGGGCGTTTGTGTTCGAACTATTGTCCTAAAGTTTACTAAATTAAACCAATCATCTGAAACCGAAACTAAGCAAAAAACTAAAATAAGAGTAAGATAGAAGAATTCGTTTTGTTGCTTTATGTTTATTTAAAAGAATGAAAAAAAAAATCAATGATAATAACGATCACTTCTGAAGTCACATTTGCCAAAAGCTTAATTTTCTATCAATTTTTGAAGAAAAACTTCCAAAAGAGCATTTCTGGATTCCAAACTGACTGACTCTACTGTAACTTTGTTTTCTTGCCTACATAACAGAGTTAAACTTTTTATTTAAAAGTATTTTCGATTAAATTAAACGTTTATTTTTTGTTTTAAATCCTAATCCTCTTCGTCGGAATGGTCGGATCGCCTTGAATCCCTTTCTCCTTTGTCACGTTTACTGGTATCATCAGATTTTCGCTTTCTATCTTCAGCACCACCGCCGCTGCCGCCTGTAGTTAAGCCATCAGACCATTTACCGCGGGGAATATCCGAATAAGCACTTGGATCCATGGGATCTAAAGCATCGCCATCGTTACGATTATGATGACGACGGCCATGACTAGAATAGCGGTCTCTTTCACGTTCCGTACGTTCGCCACCACCACCACCACGTTCGCGTTCTTTACGCTGACGTGATAGAGCTCTATCTAAGTCACGAGATTTTTGTTTACGCGGCAAAGCTACAGTAGGACTGCCGGCTACTTCTTGCAGTGAAGGAAACTCGTGGCTGTCCAAAGTGCGCGGAGACTTGGGTCTTAAAGAAGCATTAATAATTTCCTCTACTTCACGATGATGCCTAGCCTGGGCTGACTCTTTTACGGGTTCATCTTCCAAATCACTTAAGGGTTCGCTATCACTGTCTTGTTGTTCGCCCGATGTGTCTTCCATTTGTTTTCTAATGAAAGCGGCACTTCTCGTCACCTCCGATTTGGGATGAGTGGGTGGCAACCAAGAGACAACATTCTCATTTTCACAGGCAAAATAATAACAACCACAACCAGGATCATACATTTCAACCCAACCCTTAGGCAAGGGATATTTGCGTATCAAACGTTTGTATCTCTTCATATATTCCGGTGAAGGTTTAGTAATGCCTTCAGACCATCTATTAACACAGTATAAAGTGCACTTATGCCAAATATTGTATTTATTGGGACATCCCTTGTAGCCAGCAGCTGTACCAGCCTCACCCATACGTGCCTTCATTTGGGCCAACCAGTTGTTATCCTCTATGGGTTTGCGTATTAGATCGTGATCTAAATCATACTGGGAGGGATATTGGTATTCCTCAGAGTTCTGTTGATTATTATTATCTGTATCCATTTCATCATAATCTTCGGCAATGACTTCTTCATTTTCGGCAGTTGTATTTAAGACAGCAGGTTCTGGCAACATGAGGGAGATATTTTTTGATAAATTTGTAGCGAGTTTGGAAGAATTTCAACGTTCTTACCATTTTCCTTTTGTGCTTTCTGTTTGTTAACCAAACCACGCTGAGCCAATCTGGCTAGTAAGGCTGGAGGTAAACTCATTATTTTTTAATATAAAATCAAATTTTATAGTTTAATCAAGCTTATTTTCTCAAAAATTTTAAATACTACTGCTGTGTGTATAATGTAATATGATTTTCTGTTTTCAATTTGTTTTGTTGGTGAGGAGTATGTTCAGTGCCACATTTGTTTACAAATTGTTAGTTGCATTTTATGGTACTAAGCGATTATTTGTATTTATGAGTTAAAATGTTTACAAATTTTGAATTATTTTATTACTATTATATGAAATTATTTAAATTTTTCTTTTATTTATTTAAATATTTATTTTTAAATCAAATTCCATGATATTTGTCATGCATCTCTGTGGGGGACACGTGGTTGTTTTGTAGGTACATTCGTAGTTGTAGTTTTCTTTGTTTCTACATTTTCGCCTGTGCTCATTTGGTGTGGATTCATTGAGAGCAACGTATCTCTACGGAAGGTAAATATTCCGGAAAAAAATGTGCTTTTCAATTCCATTTTATTTTTTTTAAGATCACAAGAAAAGTACAAATTAAACAGATTTTTACGGGTTTTTTCTTACAATATTTGTTTTCTTTTATTTTTTGTTTGAACAAATTCTAGAGTCAACATTCGCTGCACAATAAACAATTGAACAATAAATTGGCAAAATTAAAGCAATTTGAGACACGACAATTGCATAAAAAACGTTATTAAACATATTTTCCTTCATGTTGTTATTGTTTTAAAAAAAATTCAAATTACGCCGTTAAATAAATTTGAAAATTTACCTATTCATTGCTTAAAAACGTTTTACGTTTGCTTTATTAAAGAAATATTTTAAATAAAAGAGCACTACCATGTCTGCACCCACCAATGGTTTTGTAACAACTCCCACAGATGCTGGAGACCTACAAGATGGTTTATCCTGCAGTCAGCTATTTGCAAATTCTGAAGGTTTGACTTACAAGTGAGTATGAGACCCATGAGTTTTAAAATTAAATTTTTTTTTTAATTTTTTCCTCTTTTTCCAAATAGTGATTTCCTTATACTGCCCGGCTACATAGATTTCACTGCTGAGGAAGTGGATCTTACTTCTCCTTTGACCAAAAAAATTAGATTGCGTGCGCCTTTGGTTTCCTCTCCTATGGACACAGTAACAGAATCTGATATGGCTATTGCAATGGCGGTTAGTATTTTAAGTTAACTCCCTCTAAGTGAATTATGGATTGATAATGGATGGTAACTGAATTTCAGTTACGTGTGCCAACTAACTGACAACTGAAATTTAAAAATTTCCCTTTCTTTTGGCAACATAAGTTTATTTGTCATCCGTTATCAACCCATAAGTTTTTCTGAGGATCTTTTTCCTCATTCTCTAAATATCAAAGCAATGCAATAAAAAATCTTAAACAAGAATCTATCGTCCAATCGACCGGTTCAATGAGTTAAAGAATTAATACGAACATAGTATGATTGGTGGAAGAACTTGTTCCCTATTCCATAATTACCTAGGGAATCTAAATCTAATTCCTCTATTTTTTATATTTACAGCTCGGAGGTGGTATTGGTATTTTACATCACAACTGCACGCCCGAATACCAGGCCAATGAGGTGCACAAAGTTAAAAAGTACAAACACGGTTTTATACGTGACCCTTCAGTTATGTCGCCCGACAACACTGTTGGCGATGTGTTGGAAGCTCGTCGTAAAAATGGTTTTACCGGCTATCCCATTACCGCCAATGGCAAATTGGGTGGCAAACTGTTGGGTATTGTCACATCGCGTGACATTGATTTTCGCGAAAACCAGCCTGAAATCAAATTGGGCACCATAATGACCACTGATCTTATAACTGCTCCCAATGGCATTAATCTACCCATGGCTAATGACATTTTGGAAAAGAGCAAAAAGGGCAAATTGCCTATTGTCAATGAAAATGGTGAATTGGTGGCCCTTATAGCTCGCACAGATTTGAAAAAGGCTCGTTCGTATCCCAATGCTTCGAAGGATAGCAATAAACAATTGCTTGTTGGCGCTGCCATTGGCACACGTCCCGAAGACAAGGATCGCCTAAAATTATTAGTGAACGCCGGTGTTGATGTCATTGTTTTAGATTCATCACAAGGCAATTCCATGTATCAAATTGAAATGATCAAATATATTAAGAATACCTATCCAGATTTGCAAGTTATTGGCGGAAATGGTGAGTAATGATTCATAATGTTAATTGCTACTTGAGTACAATTTTTTTTTATGAAAAAATTAAATTTTTCATTTAAAGTATTTTATAAAAATTAATACATTTTTACTTGTTGCTAACAGATGCATGTGCGAATTGGTTTATAAACTGCTCAAGTTTCAAATTTCTTTAAAAAAAATATTTTTTTCCTATAGAAGTTCTGCTTATCATCATTTTTTTTTATAACTACTCTGTAAATCGAGCAGGTTTTCATATCACAAATGTTTTAAGAAACTTAATTTTCCATTTGTATTCCAGTTTTGTAAAAAATAATATTCGAAAATGGTTTCCAAGTAAATTTAATTCTTTATTTAATAGTTTAAAACAATTCCTGCGATTTTTTCTTTTTTTTGTTTTCTTTTTTTTACTAAGTTCTTGTATAATTTTTGTAACGAGAGAACAAAATGTTCACTACTTAAATTCATTTTAAAGGCGTATATTTAAACGAAGTTTTCATTGATTTTTAAACTCTTTGGATATTTTCTTTTTCGAATAAATTTCAATTTATTTACAAAAGTCTTAACAATTTCGTTTGCCAAACAGTGATAGGCGCTAAAAGATATATGTATAGAGATAAAGTAACATATACAAGGCTATTTATTATAGACTTTTTGAAATTTCGCATTAAAAAACAAAATGTTTTAAAAATTTATTGACCTTAGAATTCTTTTGGTATTTTAAAAATTTTGAACAATATTTATGTGTTCGTGAATAACACAAATACGTATTCTTTCAAACTAAAAGGAAATTTTCCATAAAGGAAATTTTAAGATTTCAAATGATTTATTTGGAAATAATGCTGAAAATAGTTGAAAAATTTATAAGATTTTTATATACAGAGAATGTTTTTTTTTAGAATAATTTGATTGTAGAATAAATTTATTAATCCAGGTACTTAAAAAAGAAAAGAATAATTCACTATAAAGTGGAACATTTAGAGGAGAAAACTCTTCATGCAATAAAGTAAATAATTTGAAGTACATTCAATATCATGACAAATATTGGCATTTCTTCGTTTCATCGTATAGATAGTCAATCCCAGTTTATCTTAAACATCCTTACACGAAAATCTGCATCAAATATTTCCAATTCCGGAAAAAACAGTTACAACAACAACAACAATTTAATTATTTTAGATTAACTGCTGTAGCCTAAAATTTCCTAAATCCGTCATTAAATAAATCGAACTCATCTAGGATGTATAGGAAAAGATATTCGATATACATACAAAGGAAATAAATTCCGTGAAAATATTCATGTACATTAACATGGAATACCCTTCAATCATAAATCATATTCAATAGATAATATTTCTGTTTACAAATGTAAATTAAAGTATAATCTGTTCGCAATATTATTACCATAAATAGTGTTTTAATATTTCATCAGTTTAATTGACAATTTCATTAGAAAATATTTGTTTATTAAGGTATTGTGTTATCTTTTGGATACTATAGATTAATAATAAAATTTTGTTGTTTTTTCTATAAAACAAAAACATGTTGTTATTCGTTAGATTATATCACACTAATAAAACTAATTACTTTATAGAACGCAACATATTACGTTTCATATTTTTCCCCCCTTTAACTTATTATATAAAACCTATAATATATGTATCCTACACTAAAAATTCATTTTAACAAACTCATCTTAAATCATTACGTTTGTTCTTTTTGTTTCGTTTCTTTTTTCTTATTTTTTGATGTTTAGTTGTTACCCGTGCCCAAGCTAAGAATCTCATTGATGCTGGCGTTGATGCTTTGCGTGTTGGCATGGGCTCTGGCTCGATTTGCATTACCCAGGAGGTAATGGCTTGCGGTTGTCCACAAGCTACCGCTGTTTATCAAGTATCCTCGTATGCCAAACAATACGGTGTACCCATTATTGCTGATGGTGGCATTCAATCGATTGGCCATATTGTGAAAGCTTTGAGTTTGGGCGCCAGTGCTGTGATGATGGGCTCTTTGTTGGCCGGTACGTCGGAAGCACCCGGTGAATACTTCTTTTCGGATGGTGTACGCTTGAAGAAATATCGTGGTATGGGCTCTCTAGAGGCCATGGAAAGACGTGATGCCAAGGGTGCTGCCATGTCGCGCTATTATCACAACGATATGGATAAATTGAAAGTGGCCCAGGGTGTTAGTGGCAGTATTGTGGACAAGGGTTCTGTATTACGTTACTTGCCCTATTTGGAGGTTGGCCTACAGCACAGTCTACAAGATATTGGCTGTAGATCAGTTGATGAATTACGGGCATCGATTTATAATGGCAAATTGCGTTTCATGAAACGTACTCATTCCGCTCAAATTGAAGGTAATGTACATGGCTTGTTCTCTTATGAAAAGAGATTATTCTAACATACAACGGCCTCCATGTATGGGGCACCAACAACAAAGAAAAGTAAAATGACCTCCGGCGTCGGTATGGAACAAATGAATACAAGTGGAACAACAAGCTATGACCTGGGCAATAGGATATATGGTACACATTTTAAGCAACAAAAACTTAATCGTTAAATAATAGATAAATTCACTTAAAAATTACAATTCGAAAAGTAATTGAAAAAGTTCTTGAAATAAAAGTTTTTTTAGATTTAGAAAATTTAGATTAAAAATTTATTGATCCCTTAAAAGCCAAACTTAAAACAAAAAAAAAACAGATTAAAACTGATCTAATTTTGTACTTGGTTCTCTTAACAGCTTCTTATTTCATTTTTTCCATTTATTTTTCTTTGTTTTCTTGGTTGGATTCCTATTTCAAAGTAAAACCTTTCTTTTATAATTAAAGATCTATTTTGTATACTTTTTTAAAATAGTTTTTTTTACTATCCTATTTTTTATATAATTATTCTTTCGTTTTTTTTTCTAATTATTTAGTTAAGTGTTCAAATGTCTATTGTAGTGTAATATATAATGAAAATATTTAAAATTACTTAAATAAACAAACATTTATGAAATCACTCTTATTATGTATTGATGTTGTTACAACAGCTTATAAGTTTCCAAATACACGTAGAGAGTACATATATATAAAATATATAAAATAAATGTTTAAAACTTAAAAATAAACCCATTAATTATGTAACTTAATACTTAAAAAATAAATAAAAAAAATATTTAAATAAACAAATTGAATTGTGTTTAAAGAGAATGTATAGCAGGAAAATTGAGGGAATCTAAACAGAAATGCTGCTTTAGAAATTTGTAAAGAACACATCTAGTTTCTATTAGAAAGGAAATCACATGAAGAAAATAGAAATGGATTCTGATAATCTAATAATAACATAGCCATCGAATTTAACCCAAAGAGAAGACTTAGCAAAGACCAGAACCACTGATAAATGTGTCTTTTCACCACCAAGTCTGAGACGTTACTTCACTGTAATTCTAACCCCTAATAGCACTAATTTAATCTCGCTAGCGCCTAGCAAGCACTCGACCCAGAGTTGGTATCAATGCTACTATAAGTTATTAAAGAGGATTTAATACATTTGAAATTTTTTTATTCCTTTACTTTATTTTAATGGAATGGAATGGCGTATTAAATACCTATTTGACCTTTATTTATCAGGGGATTAAGTTCGCATTTTTTCTTGCAAATTTACAATACTTATTCCTACGTAGTATATGTATGATGTAATTAATAGCTTCACTATTTATTTATTGCCATAAATTAACGACTAAAACCGCACACCGCTGGTAATGGTTATTGGTATTGTTTTTCCCTGAATTTATTTCCCAACACACTGTTTTGCTTCTTCCATAAACATGCAAATTTTCAATTACAATTCAATTGACAACAATTGATTACGTTTTCAACAGTTTCTTCTTCATTTATTTTTTGTTTAATTTGTGGACAGACAAACAAAAAAAAAAAAATTTATTTTCTATTGTAATTACTTTATTACCGTCCAGTACTGGAGGGCACGGTACCACCACCACCGCCATCACTATATATTTGTGGTCTAATAAATATTCTACTATGCCGTGGTAAATTGTTTCCTCCATCAGTGAAATAAAATTACAGAAAACTGAAGAAGACAGTGAGGGGACGACAACATAAAAGAGACTCCTCTGTCTGTCTCTGTTCTTTATCATATTGTGACGTGAATTGGAGTTATGACAATACATTTATTGTAACAGGCTTCTAGCATATCTTAGGAGGGCTTAATAGGTAGAAAATTTCCTAAAACTTGTTTATAAGGGATGAATTGCTAATATTAACTAGAAATAGAAAAAGGGAAAGTAACTAGAGACAGAGAAAAAGAAATAAAGGGTGCAGTGTCGTCTTTTGAAAAGTTGTAAGAATGTTTGAACCATTTTATCACTATAGCTGTTCCCTGTAGAGGTATCAAGAGTATCAAGGATAGCTACTAAAAAGAATGAATCAAGATATTACTTGGAATCAAAGGACAGAACCTAATGAGCGTTAAGTAACTCTTTGTCGGAATTAGAACAGAGCAATATAGTTTGCAATTTGCAGAATTTCCAGAATTTTTGGGACTTTTCTGTAAACCGAAAGCACATTTATTAGCCTGACCTTTGGAAGAGAGTAAATTAGATGTCCAACAAGCCAAATTAATGGGCAATTCGTACAATAGTTGCTTTTTAATTAAGCCGCTCTATGTAACCTTAGACATAGGCACCACTGGATATGGAAGGAGGAATTTTCAGCATATTACAACCTGTATGACTTTACCTATTCCCAGGAGCTACAAGAGAATGACGAAACAATGATGCATTCAGCTTCTGTGCGTGTTTAAGGGAACTTAGTAAAGCTTACATTGATGATCACTTTGTTGAGCTAAGCGAATAAATTGAATAGTTATATTTTTCGAACTTGATAAGATTTGTTAAGAGTGCAGGAATGTACAGGAGTAAACCATATGACTTTATCTATTCTAATAGATAAAGTACATCCAGGAGCGAAAATAAAAGTCAAAACAATACAGGATCTTTAGCGTATGCGACCTTGAATCGTTTTATTTCGGAGGTATTGCCTGAGTCGTGAATTCTTTAAGCACCTTGTATTTTCTCGATACCTATTTAATATTTTTTCCTCTTACTTTTTTCTCCACAATAAAAAACAACTTGCGTAGTTGAGATATTGTTTTCTGCAACCCTCGCTCTTGCCAGGCATATGAACGGCATACAAAAACAACAAACACTTGAATGCAATACAATTCTTAACAGTTTTATTTTGTTAAAGGCAAGAAAGAGAGGTGGAGAGAGAGAAACAGAAAGGGAGAGCATTAAATATTTGGTAAACAATAACAGAAAGCAGAAGTAAACACATTATTTTGCTCAAATACATGAACCCGTTACGTATCACATATTAACGAAAGAGTGTACACACACACGTATAAAACTGCACATACCTCGAATACGTATACATTCTGAGCATTGTTGACATGCCAATTGCATTGTGAACAATTAACTTTTACCGCTTTCTTGTTGTTACCAATGCTGTTTGCCTGGCATTAAGCGAATAATTCGAATGTTGATGTTGAAATTGAAAAATTGTTGTAAACTTAACGAACTGACTGACGACGTCAGGAACAACTATGTCGCACACTAACTCATATTTTAATGTATAAAGAGAAGCTCTATCATTGACCACCCTTTTTAAATGTATATTATAGCAACAGTATTAAGGCTTGTTTCTCTAAGACGTATGGTATCTCACGTTCGTGTGTATGCATGGAAAGCGCAAACATTCCTTTAACAGAAACACTATATAAGAAAAAGGCGGAACCGACTAAAGTAGAAACGAAACGAAACGAAACGAATCATCATCTACCACTATCCATCCATCTGTAAATGTTTGAAGTTAAAATAAATGAATGAGTGAGTGAATGAATAGCTGCAGTTGCTGGGAAGTCATCATTTTTAAGAGAGTCACTAAGCAAATGCAAAACCAAATGAAATTTAATGGCAACTGAGGGGAAAAGAAAGTACCCCGAAAAGTGTCGCTCTCGCTATCACGTAACAAATAATTACGTGAGCAATGTATGAATATGAAGAGCGATAATAATTGTACGATAATAATAATAATAATAATGGAAATACAATAAGAAATTTTGTTAGTATGCGGTGGGTATTTTATATTTCGTACAGGTGTATTGTTGGCTTGATTATTTTTGTTTACATTCTTTTTCTGCATGCATGTACGTACCCACCTATATATACTATACATATGTGTTTTGATTCCTTGTAGTATTGGGATAACAGTTTATTCAAGCAATTGCAGGAAACACTGTAATATGGTTGAATATTTTTCTTTGTTTGTTTTGTTTACAACATTACGAACAAATTTATGGCATTTTGAATTTGTTAAACAGCCTTTTTGTGTGTGTTTTTGTTTTTTTAATAGGAAATATTCAAATAATTTGTTTTTTTGGTTTGTTTGTCATTTATTTACACGTGTATACATAAATTTACGCGAAATATAGGCCTATTTTGTCGTTGTCGCAATGACAGGAGTTCAAAATAAATAAAACGTAAATTTTTTAAGGTCGGTCTTCTGCATTTCAGAAAACAGAGAATAAATAAATATCAATGAAACAATATTTTTAGCAGTTTATTTGCACGGCCAAATTTTATGCATTTTTTTGGCAATAAAAAACCAAAACAAAAGAAAATAATATAAAAAGCCTATCAAACACACGGTTTTTTTAGACGAACACCGTCCCTTTCGTCTAAAAAATATTTACGAAAATAAGAATTTTCAAACTCAGCTTTAGAAAATCAAATTCAAACAAAACTAACAATACCCTACAGCTCTTTGTATTACCTATAAAACAAAGCGGTAGACCTCAGGACTAAAGCAACCTACTGGGTCTCAGGGTCACACCTACAATAATATATGGCGGTGTTGTATGATGGAGAATAACGACAAATATCTGAAGAATGATAAGCTAAAAACCCAAATATCAGTATGGTATACTTAATAGGTTACCAGTTGGCTGTAGGGTAGGTATATAAAGCTACCAATTGCTAGCTAAGCACCTTATACGCAGACAAACAAACTAATTGGAAAAAGGAAATAATTATTTTTTCTATTAAATTGCTTACATAGGAACGCACAGACATAGGCATGCAATGATCCTGTTCATTAAACCCAACCATTACCGATATAAAGTGAAGTGGGTTTAGCTTTGTTTGTTTCATTAACACTTCGGAAATATTTTCTTTGTTTTTTTTGTTTTTCATACGGTTTGGCCTGTGCTTGCTGTCCATTATTAACCACCATCATCATCACCACTACCTACATATGAGGTATCATCATAAAGCTGCTGTCTTTATACATACGATATGTGCAGATATACAAATCGGCTCGACAGAAAGAAAAAGCTTAAATATGATGGTAGAATGAACAACGTGTATAGAAGATGGAAGAGATGGTACTCTCAAGCAAGTGTATAAAGAAGTTCTTGCATGAATGCTGTGTTCCTGTTCGAATTTGATAATCATTTGCATAAATATTGTGTGTTAAATGTGTGCGTGCTTGTTGTGCTAGCAGCATCATTTCCATTCATTCTCTCATTCATATTTCCATTCTCAATTCATATGCAATGTGATGATGGTGGCCCATCTACGCCATAATAATCATGGCTGCCATAATGTTGTTTTAATGATGCTGTTTGATTATGATTATGGCTGAAGGAGTAATAAATGCCAGTATGATGCTGTAAGCAACAACATTATTAACACTGTCATTATCATTTACGAAGCAGAGAAATAACTAATGATGTATGTATGTCCTTGACGATGGTGGTGGTTTCATCGCCATGTAAGAAGAACAAAAAATTCCTCTACTCCTTAATGGAAAAATCGATAATCATGTTCGTACATGCATGCATATAATGCTTGTTATGCATGTAGAAATATCGATGGAAAAAGTATGTATAAATTTAATCTGGGCCAGCAGAAATTATTGAAAAGCTTATAATTGTACAAAAAAAGTTAAAATAAATTATAGAATTTCAAATCAAATGCATAAATGAGCTTATAATACATGGCATTTCAAAATAAAGTTTATATTCGTTTAGCTTACAGCGTGAACACAAACAAATTTTGACAAGCAAGCGTAATATGTTAATGGAGAGTTTCCCTAAGCATTATCGAGAGAAATTTGCATAACTTAAAGTGAAGCGCTCATTAGAAAATGAATCAATAACCAACATCATCAAAAACATTAGAAAACGTAGAAAAAATCAGAAACGAATACTGTTAAAGTTTCTCAATTTACATCACCTTGAAAATAATAAAAAAAATTTCAAAACGTTATGAAACTGATACATTTAAATGCGTTACTGGCCATTGGGCAATTTAATGACATAAAGTCGCCGTTCTCTAGTACGCAGTGTTAGTGGACAGTAAACTACAGGTACCGACAACCACGCAAAAAATTAACACAGACAACATGAGTGGTATGAGAAGTTAGGTCGCAATGCTGACTGAAGACCAATTAAATAAGGAAGTAAAATGGCTTTTAGATCCCTAGAGTATGTACATTACATTACAGATTATCTATGGCTAAAATAACGAGAAATTCGATGGTTATCATTATACATACATACATATATGTAGATTCCTGAACTAGGGGATAATCGCGATAACAACAACAACAACATATTGATTTGAAAAAGTAGTTCAGCTATTAATTTGAAAAATTCTTTAATTTTTTTCCAAAGAAAAATTTACCGCGTTTTACGAGCGTTAGATGTAACTGTAAGCAGAAACACTTGCTCGTAATATATTGCATTTTAATTACGATACACAAACAACAACATCGGTTTGTCTATTGAATTTACAGCCCCAGCTACAGTTATTGCTTTGCTTATTTCTTGTTATTTTTGTTTGAATTTTTTTTAATTCAAATCATAACAACACTCAACGCAAATTCAACATTCTTTGAAAAGCTGAAAGCCTGTTACTTAGTTCGGTTAGTTTCTGGAAAAAGTTGGCATCATTGTCTTTAGCATATACAGAAGTTAACAACAACAACACCTAACGGATAAAATACAACAGAATCAGACACTCAATATGCACTTTAAATACGAACGAAGACTGTTGTTAAAAGGGCTGCTTGCAAGTTTTGCGAATTTGCTGTTAAAGATGATGAACGAATTTGAGAGGGCAGTGCAAGGTTATTTAGCAGTACGTACGTACTAAAATAATAATAACATTAAACTGTTACTGTTACCGCCACAAAAAGCCAACAACAACAATGATAATAATAATGATAATAACACAATAATAATGTTGTTTTTGTTTGCTCTAGTATTTCGTTTTTTTTGGCGTGTTATTTATACTTTACAAGTATGTAGGTGTGTGCATGTGTATATATGTAATATACGAGTTTTGCACTGTTTATATGAGCTTTGTTTTCTCATTGTTGTTGCTTGTACAACAAGTATTTGTTTATTATTTTTCTGTTTTTGTTCTTGTTCTTGTGTTGTGTTGTTTTTTTTTCGGTTTCTATTTTTCTTCTTTATTTCATAACAATAAAAAGATTTGTTTTCATTCCTCTGTCTACTCAATTCTGTTAGCCATGTTCTTTTGTTGTTGTACATCTGTTGGAAAATAACAACAACTTGTTTTTGTTCATACAATAAAATAACACTTGCTTACATGGCTGGGCAGTCTCTGCAGTCTCTGCGACTCTACGACACACACACACAATACATAGTAATTTGTTATTGTTATTTGTGGCGTTTGCTTACACACAACAATTGGGTCTACTACTGATTTTTTGCAACAACAAGAAAATTACTACGGAAAAAAAAACGTAGGGGAACAAAATGTAAATGTACAACATGGGGCAAAATTGTTTAAAGTTTTAAATGAATTTCGTTGCAATCGATTTAAAAATATTGACTGCGCGAATGCGATAGGTGGACCTATCCGTGGAGATCGAATTTTTAAAATATTTTTTCCAGTACTTCGAGGGGTATCTCAGCAATGGCAGCTAGAATTGTGAGTGGCTATTTTTCGTTTACGATTGTAGCGTTCATAGTGTAAGATTGAAGTGAATGAGAAGAATGAGTAATGAATGGATGCTACAAGAAGAGTAATGAGAGAAGAGAGTCGGTAACAAATAACGACGAATATACCAACAACCAACCCCTTGTAGTTTGTTTTTATTTGAATTATAAAAGTGTAGTTTATTATTAAGTCTGTGTATGTGTATGCATGCGTGCATGTACAAATAAATTGTGTTTTTATGTATCCAAACAACAACAATAATAGGGTAGCGATATAGGTAGTAGGAAAGCACAATAAAAACAAGAGTGCAAACAATAATAGATGTGGATAGAGCGGTGTTTTGTTTTGTCTTTTGCAATTTTTTCAATGTTTTTGTTTTGTTTTATTTTGTACGTGTGTTTTATTTTTCATTGTTTCTTTGTTTTCTTGGTTATTTTTTCTCATTCAGTGGCCGATCGATAGAGATATCCTCTAACTAGAACAACTTATGCGTTCCTAGTATTTCGCTTGTTTTAAAAGACCAACAACAAGTGTAAATCATATACGCTTTCACACACACACACACACGTACACAAATCAAACAAATAAAAGAAAAAATATAACAAACACACAAAATATTTATAAAATAAATTGGCTTATTTTTTTGGCCTGAAGAAAAAAAAGCTGTCCTCAACAGAAACAACAACAAATACACACAGGAATAAATAAATGATGGGATGACAGGCACAATCTAATGTGTATGAGGCAAATAAATTTTGTAAAAAATGAAAGAGGACAACAAATTTAAGAACACAATAAAGAAAAGTAAAGAACGCACACATTTCAATTAGCTGCTATATGAGTCCATGTGTGTACTTTAAGAGACTTCCTTGAACCGGGTTTCGTGGTTATCTGATTGTCGGTAGTTGAGTGGTGCGATTGAAGAACTGTGTGCCTGAGTAAGAGGCTTGTGTATATACATACATATGAGTGGGTGGTTGTGAAATTGCATTTGCACACAAAGCACGTTTATTAGTCCTCTTTGCAAAAAAAAGGTTGTTGGCTTTGTTAGAGGTTGGTGAATTGCATGTGGATTCCAGACATGAGATAGATGGAATCATTTGTGTCTCTGCTTGTTTTGTGAATGAGTTTGTTTTGGGACAGAGGGTTTTTGAGAGATGTTCTCTATGCCGGTAAGACGAAAAGGGTCAGTGGTAAAAAAAAATGGTAAACGCGCTGCTCTGCTCTACGTTCTCAATACGTATTTCGAAGAGGGCTCACCTCCGGACAATTTTTCCCATTTATGTCGTATTGAGCTTCCGAAGTATGGTGAGTTAAAATTTGTGGTGACTTTCAGAACAGCGGAGTGGTTGGGTTAAGGTGAATAAAAATAGTGAATAAACAAATTCGAATTCAATCAGAACTACCATTATAACTGGACAAATTACACGACATTACCGATCACAATGTACAATGTTAAATTAAGAGACTTCTGTCCAAAATAAGCTGATTTCAAGACCATTATCAATTGACTTTCTTTCCCTAATTGAAATTAAAATCGCCTATAAATTTAAAACACTAAGCTGGTAACTCGTGATTTTATATTACAAACGATAGTAAAGACACGCACACACATTAAAAATTGTAATAAAATCTGTTTTACTCACCATATTTTAATTTAGTGCCGCATTCTTTCTTCTTCTGCTTTTCTAAGTTTTCTGCGTACGCAACAAAGTAAAATTTTTCGGCTGCCTATTATTTATGTTTTAACGAAAACACTGATTTCATTTAGAATTGAAGACACTAGTAAAGACAACTACACCGCACTCACTAAAATTATAATAAAACTTATTCATTCTCCATATTTTAATGTAGAATCGCTTTAATTCTTCTTCTTCTACTTTTCTAATTTTTCTGCGTAAGCCACATAAAAATGAAACTATTCAGCTGCCAATTACTTTTGTTTTAACGAAAGCAATCATTTCATTTCGAATTGAAGATACTAGTAAATATAACCACACGGAACTCACTAAAATTGTAATAAAACCTATTCATTCTTCATATTTTAATGTAGTAGCGCTATAATTCTTCTTTCCTAATTTTTCTGTGTAAGCAACATAAAGGCCAAAATCTTTCAGTTGCCCACTACTTCTTTTCTTTACGAAAGCACTCACTTTAAACAATAATTATTCACTTTGGATACTTTACACATTTTCAATTAAGATTCACCAAAAACTTTTCACTTTGTTTTACTTTTTTCCACTCACTAAATAAAGAAATTTTCTATTATTCTTGTAAAAAACAAACTCCGTGTTCTGCCTGCGATTTTTGTCACAAAACTGATTGAAAAGGCGTGCTTACACACTACTTATTTTCTTATCGGTATTGCCATTGTGACTAATTAGAGAATAGTGTTGTTGCTTGCTTTTTAAATTCAAATTTGAAGCTGAAAATTAGTAAAAATGCCGTTTTAAATATTTTTTTTAATTCATACAATATTTGTGTATTTTTATTTAATAATTTTGGTTTGGTTGGTTTATTTTTTTTTCGTATTTTATTTATTTATTTTTATAATTATAATTAATATTAAATTTAATTTGATTTTAATTTACTTCACACTATTTTTGGGAGTTTTGTTGTTTATTTCATTTCGCTTACTGTTGTTGTTATTTTCTTTGTTTATAATTTATTTATATGCTACAGTACGTTTTGTTTGTTTTTGGTTTATTTATATAATTTTTTATTTGTATTTAATATAATTAATTATAAGTTGTATAAGTACTTTTGTTTTTGTTTAAAAAGAAAATTCATTTTAAGAAAATTATTGTTTTAAAATAAAATTTTTACAAAAGTTTTTTTTTTAGAAGAATTATTATGTAATTTGATTATTTGTTGTCAGAGTAAATTATTATTTTCTTTTTGTTATCTTTACAAAAAATGTTTGTTTGTATATTCGCTTTATTAATTTTCTGTTTTACTTAATTTTTCTTGGGCGGACTGTCAAAGAATTATGCTTTTTTAGTTTTAGCCATTTTTCCTGTTGAAATATTAAAAAGAAATATTTGAAAGTAATTCAAAAAGTATTTAAAAAATATTGATTTATTGTTTTTTTTTAATATAATAATAATAATAAAATAAAATTGTTTTTTTAAGTTTTGCTTAAAGGAAAGAAGAGCCAGTTTTGTCTAAGTTACTGTTTTTATTATTATTTTTGTTTATTTTTTGTTGGTTTAAATATAATGATATGGTCTGTTAATTATTCTTTTTATTGTTTTTTAAATTATTATATTGAATTTTTTATATACATATACAAAACAGTTTAGAAAAAAATTTAATTTCTTTTTTTTTTGTAAAATAAAAGAAGAATGTGCCTGTTTTTTTAATATTTCTTTTTATATTTACAATATTGTTTTTGTTTATTTTTATTTTTTTTTATAAATTACGTATTTGTTATTGTTTTATTTATTTTTTCCATTTTTATTTTATAGCACCTTTTTTCTATACAATATTTACGTTTTATTTTTATAAAGTAAATAAAAAATGCTTTTTTTTCTTTATTCTTCTTAATTTTCCATTTATTAAATATTACGTACGTGTTTTTTTCTTTTCATTAAAGGGAAACAGGTTTGTTTGCTATTCAATAAGTTTTGAGTATTTTTATTTTATTTTATTTCTTTTTTTATTTTATGTATTTATTTTAATAATTTATATTAAACTAAATAACTTTTACTTCTGTTTTATTTTTTTTTATTTACTTCATATTTATGTCAGAGACTTAATTAAAAATGTTTTTCAATTAATTATATTTTATTATGTTTTATATTTAAATTTATAAAATTTTATTGCGAGGATAATGGTTCCCTCTGCTTAAGTATTCTGCATAAATTAGAACAAAAAAATTAAAGATAGTTAAAAGAAATAAAATTTTAAATGAATTTGGTGTTAAAATTATAAATATTATTTGTAAAAGTATAAATTAATTCTATTTGGAAAGGTTTTATTTAAAACAGTCCACTTTTAAATATTAGGATTTCTACTTTACCCCTTATACCGACCTGACTTAATGGTCTCATTAGGACTTGTCCGTAATTTTAAAGTTTAAATCAAAATAATTAATCCCCTATAGAATTAATTATCCCATGATAAAGTAGATCAAATGCTTTAATTTTTTTCTTTTAAATAAATAAAACTGGTTTTTTTTTTGTGTATTTTTTTTTTTAATAATTATTTCTTCAAATGTTTGTTTTTTATTTAAAAATTAATAAAATTATAATAAATAACTAGTTTTAACTAAAGCAAATATAATATAAAAGAAAGCATAAATTTGTGTTTTTTTTTTCTTTTTTTTTAATAATAATAATATATAATAAAAAATAATCTTTCTTTTCATGTTCAATAAAAATTAACTAAAATCTTTAAAATATACATAAATTTTTGAAACTTATTAAAAAAAAAACAATTCAAATTACATATTTTTAAATGTTATTTTACTTAAAATTATTTGAATTAAAATTTATAAGAATTAATTTACTTACTTTTTTAATATTTACATATAAATTTATATTTTTTTATTTTTATATAATATTTTCTACTAATAATTAAATGTATAATAATTAGGAAACTTAGGATTTTTTTTAATAATTTTTGGAAATTTTAGGTTGTTTTTATATATTTTTTTATAATAATAAATTATAATAAACGATATGCTAATGGTTTATTTATTTTATTTTAAAATAAATTGTTTTTTAGTATTTTTTAAAGAAATTTATGCTATTATAAGCTACTGTTTGTTATCTCTTTATTTTAAATTTATAATTAAGGGCAAGTATTGTATGTATTTGTTTTCTTTTTTTTATATATATTTTATATATTTATCATCATAATGTTTATAATTTTTAATAATAATTATTGATTTGGAAAAAAAAGAGATTCTTTAGCTTAATATTAAAAAAGTTTAACTACCTTTTTTTGGGGTTTTTCTTTTTCTTTTTTTATAAATAAATATGGATTATTATTTTTTTTTATTTTTTTTAAGATTTTTTAATTTTTTGTTCTTTTAATCGTTTTTATAAAAAATTGTGTTTTTAATAACTTCTTTTTATATTTTTTTTTTAGATTTAAAATGTGAGATCAAAAAAGGAAGTTAACTCAGAAAAATTATAATTTTTTTTATATTTACACACACAAGCAAAGATAATTATTTACACATAATGTTTCTTCAAAATTATTAAAAAAAATAATAATTAAAAAAAAGAATTACTTATTAAATACAGTCTTGTTTATAAAAAAAATTAAAAGGAAATTTAAAAATAAAATCTAAGCCTTAAAACATGTTTATAATACTCAATTGTTTTTTAAATAAAAAAAAAAAAGAAATTCTTTTCTTTTCATTTCCCTCTCTTATCTACTCTTAAAACTACTATTTACAATAAAGAAAGTTTTATTTTTTTTTTAATATTTTTTACTCGTTTTACTCCTTAAGCTTAACTTAATCACATTTATTTCATTTTTTTTAAAAGTTATTCAAAATAAATTATAAAAATAAATCAAAAAAAAAAAAAATTAAAAAAAGAAAACAAATTTTTATAACACGGTCTGGGTAATTTTCAAAACATTGCACTTTTCTTTCTCATTTTCTAGAATTTTGTTACTCTTTCTACTCTCTTTTTAAATTTCTTTGGTTTCCTCTTTTCTTCTTTCTTTTTTTTTAATCTTCTCTTCTCTACTCTTTCTACGCAAACAAAGAACTCTAAAGAGAGCTTATTTCTTCTATTAAAATTTCTCTATTAATTCTCTCTTCTTTTCTCTTCTCTTGCTTTTAATAATTCCACGCTGTATTTGCTGCAACATTTGTATTACTCGCTGCCAACGTTTCATCTTCGTTGCTTAAGCGATTGACTCGTACCATCCTGAGTTTATCCTCCTGTACCACCTTGATGCGTTCCTCATTTATCGCTGCGGCCGTTAACTCCTCTGCATTGTGCGTTTTCTCCTGATCAATTTCGTCGCAGTCTTCTTTTTCTTGTTTGATAACAACTTCGGGTTCCATAAACGATTGATGTGTCGCTTCCATGTCCATGTTGTCATCCTGTTCTGCTGCCATCGTCTTATGTATATCATCTTCGTTAACACCACCCGGTGGTTGTTGTTGTTGTTCGTCACCTTGCTGCATCACACATACACCATTAATAATGCGTTCTCCCTCCCCAGCTGAGGGTACAGCGGGATTAACCCATTGCGGTGCGGCAGGTTTTCTTCGATTTGAGCGCATGTTATTCAAAAACTGTTGGGCATTCATTGCATTTAAAGCATTGCTACGATATTCACTGGTTTTATCTTCATCATCGAGTTCATCATTATCATTGTCCGATAAGTGGGACTCATCCATGTCATCCTCAAAGTCATCGTTACGCTCGCGCTTCAACGAGCTCATGGATAAATCCAGGCCAGACATTTGCTCTCTAAACGCCTGATTTAAAGCTCGCAACTCTGCCTCATTGGTGGGCAAAGCAGTTTGGGCATTTGTGCCCGGCATGCCAGCCAAAGATCGTCCTAATAAGGCCGCCGCCGCAAAATAAGGTGGATAGGGCAAGGGTGTGTTGCCGCTTAGGCCCATGCGTTCTTTGTGCAATTCTAATAGACGTTGCTGCAGTAAAATGCGAAACTGGACGGGGTCAAAGGGTGTGGAATTGGTATTCTCTCTAGTGGGTATATTGGTTTCTTGCCCTGGTGGACCATGAGGCACTTGTTGTTTCAAACGCATACGATGGTTGTGGAACCAGTTAGTTATGGTGCGTGTGGCCAAACCCAATTCATTGGCCAAGAATTCTATGGTGCCCACATTGGGGTAAGGATCTAATGCAAAGGCTAAACGTAAGGCTTCCTTTTGTTCCTCGGAGAATAGTACCCTTTGTTTCTTATTGGGTGGTGCTCCCGCACTGCCTACTGAACCTGGTCCAGGACTGCTGGTGTAAAAGTCATTGGTATCGTTGCTTGAAGTATCGGAGCTGTTGTCTTGTTGGTTGGGTCCCGTTGAACGTCTGCGTTTGGAGGCTTCTCGACGTTCGTTTTTTATTACTTGCAAACGCTCCACATTATTGGCATCGGACAGCCACAGCTGCATGCGTATGAATGGTTCGCGTCCCTTAATGGACAGCATATGCCAGGGCTTGGGCTTGCTCAGCAACTCTGATACAGAGCCTTGGGACAGACCCAAAACAGCTTCGCCAAATATCTTCTGGCCTATATTGTTGGTTAACAAGGCCTCCTTGATTTTGGTGGTTATAACCTGAGTGTCTAAATCTTGTGTTAAAGCGGCCATTTCGTAAACGGTGGGCGACATGTGTTGGTGCATATTGCGCATGGCATTGGCTTGGTGGGGTGAGTGTATTGGCATCATCATGGGCTTTTTATCGGGTGTGGGACCGGCTGGCGTGGTACTGCCCGATGAAGGCTGTGAGTTAGCTGCTGGCAAGGCTATAGCGTGTTGTGGCGGCAGACCTGGAGATGTCAACAGCATGCTCTGGTGATGTTGTTGGGCAGCTTGTGCTGCAGCAGCGGCTTGAGCTGCTTGTACGGCCGCCTGGGCAGCCTGCTGTTGGCTCTGTTGGGCAGCGACAGCTTGTTGCTGTTGATGTTGTTGCATGGCCGCTGACATAACAGCAGCTGCTTGCATTTGTTGCATGATGTGAGCCGGTTCCTGTAGCTTCAATTCGCTCATCATCTTTTGCATAGGCAAAGAGGCCTGCATTTTATTGGCCAAACCCTGAGGAATTTGGGGAGAACCACTGTAGTTACCAGTTCTCATCAGTTTTTCAGGAGCAATTTTATATTGAGAAGCCACCAGCTTATGGACAGCATTCTCGTCTTCCAAAAACATTTTCATGCGTATAAAGGGTTCTCGCCCCTTTTGAGTGAGCATATGCCACGGTTTGGGTCTGGCCAAGAGGTCTGATACCGAACCTTGAGATAAACCCAACACTGATTCGCCAAACAAACGTTGCGATATGGAATATTGCGAAAGAGCCTCTTTGACGCGGCGCACAATGTCTTCAGTGTTGAGATTATTGAACATATCGAACTGCTGCTGGGTTATGGGTGGCAAGACGGCTTTAGTAGGCCTTTGTGGAGGATTATGATGAGGCGGCACGGGTGGCTGTGTTATCAACGAATTCGTGATGGAGGCCATTCTTTGAAGAGGGCTAGCGGTGGCAGAGAACTCCTCATTGGGCGTCATAGCAGGCGGGAGTATGGAATTGCTGAGAGGACTGGGAGCAGCTGAATTAGTGTTGGTGGTGGAATTGTTGCTAGAGGGCAAGGGTGCAGGGGTTTTATTGCCTTGTTCTGATTTCATCATGCCTGGATAAAGTCTCTCAACCTCAGACGCCGAGGAAGAATCTTTATTGTTCGGTGTTGTTTGCCCGTGATTGCTGAGCGAATTGCCGGAGGTAATTTCAAAGGAGCTGCGTTGACCATTTACTTTCGAAGATTCTTTCGGTTTGTCCTCCGGCCCTAGAGAAAGATCTTGGGCGCCGTTCAACATTTGCTGTTGCAAAGCCATTAGACTAGAGAAATTGGCAAAGCTGGGAGGTTGAGAGACAGCATGCTGTTGTTGATGCTGCTGCTGCTGTTGTTGTTGTTGCTGTTGTTGTTGAATTTTGGACATTTCACGCTCAAAAGCCAAACGCATATTGTCATCGGATGCCAAAGCGGGAAAGGCATTACCACCCATGCTAGCTGCTGCTGCTGCCGAAGGCAGCCCACCACTGAAAAAGGGCGAAAGCAAAAAACTACAATTAGGCTTCAGTATAAACTGTTAAACCAAAAAAGTGAGGAAGAGTGATGGCATGTGATTTGGTGTGAAGAAATACTTACCCGGGGAAAGCTTCCCGTGGGGCGCGTGCCATTAATTCCTGATACAGTCGGGCCATTTTCTCGGGATTCATATCGTCCGGACGTAAATGAGATTGTCCTGGCATGACAGTTTCACCTTGGGACTTGCTGTGATGCTCCTTAAAGAAGGGCGATGAGCATGGCTGATGCGGTGATTTGGAGTCATCGTTGCTGCGCGAATCCTCTGGTATGGTAGAGGCTCTGCGCTGATGATGTTCATGCAAGCCAGAGGGTCCGGATGATTTCATGAGTGACGATGCCTCATTTAAAATATGAGCAATACGTTCATCAGACATTGAATCATCACGACTGCTACCGCCACCGCCATAAGGTGGTAAACCAGAATCTACAAAGAAAAAAAAATATCAGAAAGAAGAAGAAGGCAAAAGAGGAATTAGTAAGAAATGTGGAGGAAAAAAACAAAAAAAAATCAAGAAGAAAAATAATATTAAAGACGAATTAATAAAACTTCAATTTGAAAGCAATAAATTTCCCATTAACGGTTATAAAAGTGAATGAATTTCAACGTTGACTTGCTTGGTTCGCTGAATGGTTGTTGCAATGGTTTTGCTGTTCATTAAACAAAAATACGAAAAAACGAAAAAAACAACACAAGAAATCAAAATCAATCATGTCATAAACAAATGAATTCGAAAAAGAAAAACAAAAAAAAAAAAAATGAAAAAAAAGGAAGACAACAGAACAGAACAAAATTTTATGATCCGGCTACGCAAATGCTAAAGACATCATTGGACTTTACATGGATGCCTGTCTGCAATTCATCAATTTGCCTGTGGTATTTGATTTTATGGGCCACTACTATTTATTGATCTGGCCAAGAAAAGTATGCTTTTTTATCATTTTGTTTTTTTTTTGTGTGTTTGTGTTTTTTTTTTGGCTTGAAATTAAGCCATAAAGTCTGGCTAGAGGAAATATAGGCCTACACAAAAAACAAAAAAAAAAAATTGCAAATTATTTAACATAAATTAATAAAAAAAAAGCGCGAAAAAAACAAATAAATTTCTTGGGAATTTAATGTGCAACGCTAATACGATATTAACCCTTTTAAGGCCTTCTACGATTATTGAATAGAATTTAAAAGTTTTCTGCTAATTCTCGAAAATCTTACAAAAAAGTGTACTAAAGAGGTGTAACTCCATAGGGAGGCTAATTTAGATCTGTTCAATAACATACATTGCCTATAGAATATTCATTAGACATGAAATCTGCTTCCTGTTGCTAAAATCAGTTTCCATTTGTTGTCTTATAACTGTCGTCAAGGGAAACATCTGCACTTTTTCCAGTAGAACGGCTATTTGAAAAGCTCTCTCGTTTGATTGTGTTCAAGCTATAACAATGAAATTAACGCACACAACATGTGTGGTGTGAGAAACCAGGATTGTAATGACCAATTAAGTAAGCAAGTAAACCTGCAGAAAAGTCCGTTTTAAGAATTTAACTTCAGTTCAGAAGCTGTGGAAACACTTTTGTGATCAAGACAAGACTTTTTCATTGCCTTTCTGAACTTACAGATCTTGAATTAATCTAAGTTTTTTTTTTTAATTTGGGAAACGTATTACTCCTGTAGTCTTTGATAATCTAACCTTAAGAAAAACCTTCTTCTTTAACTTCCAAGACTTCTATTTCTAAGCAGATGTCATCCCCAATCGTCAATGACAAATGCAAATTGTTTTAAGCATAGCTTAACACTTTAAGAGATTTTCATAAAGAAATTGAATTGTTGAAGAAATTGAGGTTATGTTTATAATTTTTAATCTCAAAAGGAGGTGTTCACTATTCCAAAAGAATTAAACCCTTTAAGTTTTTAGTTTTTTCTTTCGCTTTTGGATTAAATTTAAAAACAAAAAAACTTTGAGATTTTAAAAAACATAGAAAAAAAAAACTAAACAAGTTTGAGGTTGTTATCCTTTGGTTTTAAGCTCTCCTTTACCTTAATCCTTAAATGAAGTTCTGTATCCCTTACTTTCCTATTGTATATGTAAACAAGAACACAAACACAAACACAAATACAAACACTTCTTCTGACACTTGCTTGTATTCGAATAGAGGAACTCGATTGATATCCTTGTTACTTTTGTTGTTGGATAATATTGAATATAGTTTTTGTTGTTATTGTAATGTTACTATTGTAACGTAATCAAAACAATTCAACCGTTATATGCCATTTGTCATTCATGTGTTGATTTCCGTTCCGTTCTATAGAAATATTCTTCGATGAACGATGTTGTTGTTCACTGGTTTGGCATTCAAACAAAACGTAGAACGTTTAGACAAAAATGGAGCAAGCACTCTTTAAAAGGACCTGATGATGTGTAGAATATGAATGGCAATATAAATATGCGATGTATGTGAATATGTTATACGATGAATGAATAGATGAATGTTATCGAAAAATATAAAGCGGATGTTAGACAATCATTTATGTTTTGTTAAGTGTTTGCTCCTTTGAGAATCGATTATCCTGGCAATTGTAAAACAATTTTCACAAAAATTCTCTTTCTTTTTGTTTTCTTTTCAATTTTTTCTTTCTTGCTTTTCAATAGCCAGCCAATTTCATTTTGACAAAAAAATGCCAAAACATGAAAAACCACTTGTATGATTAGTTTTTGAAAGGATTTAATTAAGGCCAAAGATTGTGGCTGGTAATTCACGAGGGCAAAGGGGAATCTAGGTGCCTTATATTATATGCCATAGCATACGTGGTAAGGATAACATAATAGAGAGTATAGTTTTCATTTTGAACGTGAAAGATTTAAAACGCTTTTGATTTGATATTTTTTCCACTTGTTTTTTTTTTTTCGTTGAATGGCTTTATAAAGTGCAATACACACAGTACAGTGTGTGTTTGAAATCATAAATCAAAGTGTTTCTATTAAAAGAAACCAAAAACCAAAATTATTTGTTTATTTTGAAAAAAAAAGAGTAGGAAATAAAAATGTTCACATGAAAAGCCATAAAATGATGCAATAATTGATGCTGGTTATTCAAAAGCCTGCCAATGCTTTTCAATAACGATAAAAAAAATTGCAAAAAATTTATAAAAAAAAAAATATGAAAAAAATCATTTCAATTTCAACAAGAAGGTCATATTTTTTGTAAATCTCTTCTTGTTTCTTTGGTCTTTTATTTTTCGGTAGATTTCAATAAAGCTATGAGAGTATATTTTTCAAAAGGGAGTTTTTTTTTATATTTTTTATTATGGCGCTGCTCTATTTGGTCATCTATAGGAATGGTTTGGTTTGGCTGGTTGGGGTAGATTTTGTACACGATTTTTATTTGATTTTTGCATCAAATTCGTGCTTAACCATGCAAGAATAATGAAAAAACAAATTGAATTAGCGTTTAATAATTGTACGAGTAAAAATACTACAAAAAAAATGGAAAATAAAATAAAAATCGTTTGATGTTTAATTAATTTAAATCTAATAAAAAAAGCCATTGAAAAAAAAAACTTTTTTTTATTAACAGAAAAAAAAGGATTTTCCCTTACTACCAAAATAGCTAAAAACTAATAACAACAAAACATTTTTTCTAATTCCAATTTAAAAATATAAAAAAAAAAAAATAAATTTAAACCCAAACAAAACTCGTGAAAATAATAATTAAATGGTGCATACTTTTAGGTTTATAGGCCGGACAGATGCAATTTGATCTGCAGAAAGTTAAAACACGGATTAGGTGTATTTGCAGAACTTTTATGTTTGCCACCAACTTTTCATCCATTGAGGTTATATGGAGTACACTTTTTGGGCTTTAACCTGCATAAGCAGCGGTCCTGGAATATACATACTTAACGAGAGAATAAAGGCCCTCTGCTTCTACACCTTTTTGAGACTTAATGTGTAAGAGTAGTGGCCTGGCAACAAAGCCCTCTTGTCCACAAAAAATTGGGATTCGATCCATACAGCAGTGGTTAAAGCTATCATAACGTATGGATATCAATGGTAAGCCATGCAGGATAATTAATTTCAATCTGATATAGCGGATACAAAATTCTGACTGCATTATGGTTACTATAGCCTTGCGTACTAGAACTCCAAATAGGGCTCTGGAGATAATTTTATTATTAGAGAATAACAGCTAAAATTAATCAGTGAAGTTGTTCATACTCTCGAGCAAAACGAAATAGCAGTAAATATTTCTTCGGTGAGTTTTCTGGTAAAATCTCTAAAAGTAAATTGTTAAATTGCCATGAAAAGTGTCTCAAAAATCGATCGTTAGGGTAATGTGATTAAAGGTTTATAAAGACCAATTAAGCAAGTAAATAAAGAGTTTTTAAAACGTATTTGTTTCCGTATTATTTTACTTTATTTGAGGAAACCAAATTAATTGCAAATATCTGCATTCATTGCAAATAATACTTGAAATCTAATTTGAAATTGTAAATATGCAATCCTAAGGCTTTTATTTTCGTTAAATTGGTTTATTTATGAACATAAAAAGCTTATTTGAATTTGAAGTGTGAACTTTTTCGCATTTCCATTTATTCTCTCTAATTATTCAATTATATTTGCCTGCAATTAAATGTCAAATATGAGATAGATAGACAGACAGACAGACAGACAGAAAAAATCAATTTATGCTAAAATATGCCATCTTCCCTATGACTTGCACTGTTGAATTGCGTTAAAAAAAAATGTGAAATAAATTCTAATTAAAATGCCTATCAAGGAAGGATTGTGGATTATTATGTTTGAATACGTTTGAAACAACTCCTACCATGCCTTGCTAAAGACGATGGCGAGGACGACGACTACTACGATGACTTTTTCTTTGACTTGAAAGAAATAGAATTTCTTTCTTTATTACAATTTTTTTTTTTTTAATTTTGCTTTTATAACAACAACATAATAACACTTCAAAATGCAATAAATTATCTATCCATGGCAAAAAGATAAATAACAAGAAAATATGCATGCAATTGAAATTGATTAAAAAGAAAAGAAAAAAAAAAAAAAGAAACTGAAAGAAATATGAAAAAAAAAAAAATGGAAAAGGGGAGCATAAGATATAATAAAAAAAAAAAGAGAAGAGAATATAAATTTGAAAAAAATGGGTAATAATTTCATATAAAATTAGATTCTGTCGTATATATTTTTTTATTAATTTTTTTTTGTGTATAAAACATGAATTTTCCAAACTTAAAACATAAATTTCAAGCAGAAAAACAGGAGAAAAAAAGAAATTATTTATTTGCAGCCATAACGAAAAGATTTGTTTCTCATCATTATAAAGTTTATTTCTTTTAAAAATTTTGTTTTATTTTATGTTTTAATTTTTTATTTTTAAAATCGATATTGTGTCCATAAATTAAACTTATTATGCGTAATCCCCTTGTGCTTCTTTAAATAAATTTTTGATTTACTTTGGTTGGTTAAATCAACTTAAGTTTTTTGGTTTTTTTCTTTTTATGCTATAAACGTGTAAAAAATAAATTTGATTGTATTGAATAAGTAATAAAATAAATTATATTGAAATAAAAAAATCCAACAACAACAACAACAACAACATTAACAAAAAAAAAATTAACACCTACTCACAAAAACTGAAATAATCACAGCGTTTTTGTCAAAGATTTTGAAAATTTCAATGAAAAATTTTAATGGTTTTCATTCGATGAAAAACAAAAACAAAAAATATTAGAACCAGCAGCCTAGTATGCTTCTAAGTCATTTGAATATGAAGATAAATCTTCAAATAGAGCAGCGAGACGGATCACGAGAGCAACCCACAGTCAATCACTCTACCGTTTTGGTTGTCTTTCGCGAATCACCAGCATTACGTGTTAGCGCAGCCCGACACGAACTCGTGCCGTGCATTCATCGAAGGCAGCGACGTAAGACATCATCATGTTTGGCCCGTTTACGCGCCTTACTGTATACGTGTGTTTTTCAGGTTTCTTTTTTTTTTGTTTTTTTTTTTTTGTGACAATTTTCGATTTTTCATTTCAATGATGTGTAGATCATGATGGTGTAGTATAGACAAACTAAAGCAAATTTTTTTCTTCTAAATGCTAATTATTGGCTTTTAGTGTTAATAATGTATGCTTTTTGTTTCTCACGTGTGTTCGTAAAAAAATACAATAAGAAAAAAAAAAAAAAAAATGAGGAAAAAAATCTACCCAAAGCAGCCCATTAAAAAATTTATTAAAAAAGACAACAAACAGGTCAAAAATATTTGAAGTGTTTTGAGTGTTAGAAAAAAAGAACAAAAACAAACAATAAAATGTTGCGGTCTTTTGAAACAATAATGAGACCAATACTAAAGCCCAATTGGAACCAATTGTATAGACATAATTGTATAACATAAGGGCTAACATCAAGAGTTATGACAAGTTTTACGGTAGGATTACTGCCATATTTACTTAAATGTTTATTACAACCTTTTAGTCGGGATTACAATCTGGTTTCCCACATCACTTACGATATTTATATTAATAATCAATTTGTGGCGTGGCCTACAGTTTAATATCAACTCTGAAAGACAAAATTTTTAAAATTTTTTCGTGGCATTTTTGTTACCCAGAATGACCGCATATTGGCGAAACTTTGTGAATATCTAATGCACTGGTGACTAGACTACTCAATGGAGTACAATTCTAATAAAGCTTTTAATCTAGCCGAAGAGTGTTAAAATACGAGCTAAACGTAGACAGAGCAGATGTAAGACTGGTACAACTAGAGATTTTAAAGAAATTACAAGCGAAATGGATCCATTATGCGAAAGAAAGGTAGACAACTACTACTCACACTACGTGGGGTCACAATTTTTTCCGGATATATCTCGTCAGAGTGGGAAAAGCTAAAGATCAAGCAAGCGCCTTCATATATATTTCATTTTATATTATTTTTTTAGCAAATTAAAGTATGCTTTAATTTTTTTTCAATTTGTGACTTAAAGCCTGCTTAACTTTACTGTATAAACGATAAAAATATAAATCCTTTGTTCTTTGCTTAAAACCTATACTTATTAACACTTTAAGCAATTAAATTTGTCTACGAGAAAGGTTTATTATAGACTCAGTCTGAGTAAACCAAATGGTATGCAAAAAAAAAAACTTCAAAAAAGGATCTGCAACCCTCTTATTTTTTGCTGACCAGTGTTGCTGTATTGCTTGCATTCCTTAGACAACATGTGCCTTTGAGTGGTTTAATCCAAAAAGCATTTTTTTAGATATTTTTATTAAGGGGGACCTTTTTTTTTTTGAAACCAAAGGTTAATTTGCCAACAAACGGGACATTGGTGCAAGGGGGTAAGTTTTTGGAAATTATTTTAAAAATTATAAAATGTCATTAGAGGAAAAAAAAAAACAAATATTAACATGTGTTGCCTATTTTAAGGCAAAAATAGAAAAAATAAATCATATTTAATAAGGTTTTGTTGTTTTGTTGTTCACAGAAAGGCTTTTTTTTCTAAATTTTTAAACAATAACAACAACTGCTACAAAATTTGTTTATTTTACTATAAAATATAAAGCAAGTGCTGTATTTTTGTTTGCTAAAAATAAAAAGTTTTAAAATTTATTTTAAAAAGTTTTTTTCAGCAAAAATTATTGCCTACTTTTGAGCTTAAAAAAAATAAAATAAAATAAACGGCAACTTCTAACAATAAAAAATGTTTGTGTGTATTTACTGAAAATGAGAGAAAAAAGAAAATCAATAGCCTACAACAACAACAACAACACAGTTGGATAAGAAGAAATAACAATAATAATAGAAACAAAACAGAAAAAGTTGTTTAAAAAACCTTTGAAGTTCTCCTTTCATTCGTTTTTTTCTGATTTTTTGTTATGAAAACAACAATAAATGCAACAAACCAAACAAAATTAAAGAGTTGTATAGAAAATATACGACAATAATAACAACAATTATATAACATTAATAAATAATAACAAAAACAACAGAAAAACAAAACAAAACAAAATACAAAAAAGTATTGCATACACAAACGGCTTAAGGCAGGGTAAAACGCAACAGCATCAGCTTAACGCGGAGAGAGAGAAAGAGAGAACGATGGGTAGAGATTGAGAGAGAGAGAGGGATAGAGAATAAAAGATTGACGTCTAGAGATTTTAAGCGTCAATGAGTTTTTAACAATAATTTGTTAGAAAAATAACGTCATCCTTAAGCGAAATAAACGAATAAATAATAATTAAAGATTTTTTAAAGGGGGAGACTATATATTTCGAGATAAAAATATACTATTTTCGATAATATAGAAAAGCGTTTTTTAAATGCTTAATTAAGGCTGTGTTATTCAAAATCTATTGCCTATTTTCAGGCAATTGGTTTTATTTTTTATAATATGTACAAACTAAAGATAAAGGTTTAATGTAAATTGTTTCTGTTTCTTTCAAATTATTAAAAACATGTGTTTTCCACCTTAAACACTTGCTTGCTTTTAGGCTACTTTTAATACAAAATTTATTACCTACATCTAGTTAAATAATTTTAAATTTACTTTTAGTTTCCTTTACATCGAAACTAAAGTCTTTTGAATGGAAATCATTTCTTTTTCTTTCATATTATGCAAAATATTTTTAATACAAAATTTATTGCCTACTTTTAGGTAAAATATTTTTAATTTTTTATAGCTAAAATCGATATTTTTTTGTTAACCCTTAACCTTTTTGTTGCTTATTTTGAGCCTCCAAATCGAAAGCCAATAAATCTTTTAAAGTGTCAAGTGTCACCTTGTATTTCTTATGGTTGTTTAAAAAATATTTACCCTGACTTCTTCAAAAAGCCAAACATTTATAGAAAACGCGTTATTTTTTTTTTATTGTTGTTTTAACTTAAAGGATATTTGAAAAATTGCATGTTTCCTTCAACAAATACCTGTGTTTAACGCAGAAACGAAGCCATGCCACTCTGTATGTATATTATTTAAAGAGTAATGTCAACATTTCATTTCAAATAAAGAAAAATTATAATAAAAGAAAACAAGTAGGAAAACACAAGCATTTGTTGCTATTTCTTGCCAGACAATAGGAAACAATTGCCAGTCGTTTGCAATTGCTATGCCTTAACCCTTGCCGCAAGGACCCCTTATGTTACACTTTATTTCTCTTTCGTACTTCACATGTTGCGATTTTATTTCCAAAGACAAACGTTTGATTTGCACGCATTTCATATGGAAAACAAACTTTGATTTCTATAATGAATGCCTATAAATAGTTATTGTTGCTGCTTTGGCTTTATAATTATGGAAAATTCAATTTTTTTTTCTTTGAATATGAAAAAATACTTTTACAAAAACTTCTTTTTAAAAGAAGGCAAAAAGGTTATACGAGGTCATTGAATAATAATAAAAAATAAAAAAATGGAAATTGAAAACAATTTAAGAAAAAAATAAATAACTATTGCATACTTTAAAGCAGCAATAGCTCGGTCTAAAATATTGTTCTACATTACACGGTTTAAATCTCTTTTGATGTAGAAACTCTTTAAATTTTAAAACGAATTTTAATTCTAAAATGTCTAAAGTTATGCTATGAATACTATGCAATTTTTATGACAAACTTTAGTAGATCATTTGGTAGTGAAGGAATTTCATCAGAGCAGCCAAAAGATGAACTATTATTCAGAAAAGACAGATCTGATACTCGCTCTGACCGGAGTGCTGTTGCAATGTATTTTGAAATCCTAACTAAAAGGGGTTGTGTTGACTAATTAAGTTATTAAAAATTATTTCTGTTGTAAAAATCCTGGTAGTTAGGCTTTAATTTTTGTTATTTCTGAAAATAGTTACGAAATTTCATTACTTTAATGATTTAATATTCATTTTTTAAGTCTTTTGTTTTTTATTTTAAGCCCCGATAATCTAATTAACTTATTGGATTAAAATATGCATGTTCGCCTTTTAGGTATGCTTTACTATTTAAAATAGTTTGGGTTTCTTTGTGTATTTCTTAATGGTGCCTTAGTTTTAAGGATTTTTTTTGAAGCGAATTTATTTGTAATGTTAAGAAACCTTGTTTTTGTAAACACCCCTTTGAGATATGATTTAATTTTTGGATACGTTTGTTTTTTTTTTCTTTGGGAAACTTCATTTATTAGCTTAATTTGAACATGCAATTTTGCATGCCAAAAAATTTGCAAAATTCTTTTTTTTTTTGTTTTTTTTTTTGTTTTTGTAGCTATTGATTGTTAAGTGATTAAAATCTTGGAACTGAAAACTGAAAAACTAAACTTCTACCAGGTTTTTGGTTTCTTTATTTTTTAAAGAAAATGTAAAGTTTTTGGGTATAATTAAACATAAAATACTACTTTTTTTTTTGTTGTTCTTGTTGTTTTGGCCAACCAAAATGAAAATGTAATTAAAAGAAAATCTTCATGTTAATTAAAGTTTTCAAATTTATATTAAAAAAAAAAAAAAAAATTTTTTATTTGTTGTTGTTTGTTTTTATGTAGTTTTTTTTTTGCCAAATAAACAAACGCGCAAATTTGTAAAAATTGATGTCTGTCTACACGCCAAACGAAAATGTAAAAATTTCAATAATTAAATCAAAGTCCTCTAACACTATTCCCCTCTCCCTCAAGGGCCCTCCCCTGCCTGCCTAACAGCACCCTCACTCTTTTTATAAACAAACGAAAAAAAATTTTTTTTTATTATTATTACAAGGGACTTGAGACATGACGATGTTACAAATTATAGCCACATTTATAGACAAGCACTACATACGTTCAAACATAGTCATGATGTCTTATAAATTGAAATTCCTTCAAAGACATTTTGTAAATTTATTGTAAAAAAAAAGAAAAAAAAAGAAAAAAACCAAATCATCTTAGACTGTGTAAAATAACCAAAACTGTCTGCTTATTTTTCAATTTTTATGCAGAAATCAAAAATAATTACAAGCAACAACAACAATAACAACAACAACAACGAGAAGAAATATTTATATTTTGATGATGATGATGAGGCTGGCTGCAACGGCCACTGATGCTATTGCTGCTTCACTACTGTCTATTAGAGGAGCGTAGCAATTGTCTATGGCTGCGGTTATGGCTATGTCTGGCTGTTAGCCAGTTTATAGATATTTGATTTGAGTTATATATGTATACGTGTACCGTTCAGATATTAGCAAATAAAATCTATATATTTATTACAAATATGTGACATTAAAATGAATCTACCATACGTCTCGTACGCAGTCTTGGTGGCATTATCAACACCATTTGCATTGCATTACATGGCGTTGGTTTTTTTTTTTTTTTTTTTTGAATTTTTTCTTTTGACTTCATTTCATCAAAAATGTTTTCTCATTTCATGTTAAGTTAAGTAAAGTAACGGACATTAATAATTTGTTTATTTGGAGGACAAAAAACAAAAAAAAATTTATTTCTTATAAAAAGTACTATTAAGCTTAGGTCTCTATCTAGTTTAAGCGAGAAAATTTACTAAAAAATTGATTTTTCTGTTACTCAATTAGTAATTAAAATTATAGATAAAGCCCTAATATATTTAACTTAACAAAAATTGAAAAAAACCTCAAGCAACAGAGGCAAATAAAATTTTTAGTGTGTTTTATACCATACTCTTATTCTATTATTTTTTAATTTATTTTTTTTTTTTTTTTGAAAGAAAGAAATTGTCGAACTAAAACCCAAAAAAAATGTGTGAAATTCTATGATAAATTTAATGAAATTTATTTTGATTAACAACCAACACTAAATGTTAAATATTCTATGGGATTTTAAAAATAATTTTAGCATCAAATTAGAAACAGAAATTAAATAGTTTTTGGCAGACATAATAAACTAATAAAATTTAAAGAAATTAAAAGAAGAATAAAAATAAATAAATAATAATTAAAAATAATTGCTTTATACAGTATAGGCGCAAATAAATAACCTCCTCTGTTCTCTACAGCCAAGATATTAATCGAAAGTAAAAAAAAAATTTGTTCTGAATATTTAAATAATGTAGGCTTTACAAATTGTTAAAAATTTCCTGCCTATCCATGTTCTTTAACATACTCTTACATACTCATACTTTAAAAGTCCCTTAAAATAGGCTCAGCTTCCATTGCTAACCACAGTGTCTTACAGCCTTCAAATAGGCTAAATAAAACTAAACACAAACTAAATAAAATTTTGAAGTATTTTTCCAAATATTTTTTGATCAACAAAAACACTTTAAACAGTCCCTATGTTCCAATCTAAATACCCTCCAGAGAACCTCTAACTATTTTCCTTTTCCAATTCCAAAACTTAAAAAAATCAGAATTTAAAACAGTATTAGAAGCCCTAAAGTAGACTTTTCAAAATTAGTAGCAATTGAAATTCATATTAAAAAATTTTCTACTATAAGTAGGCTACACTTTTAAACTGTGATTTCTAAATTTCTAAACGGTAGTACACTTACCTTTCTTGGGTATTAAAGATTTGAGTAGCATTACGGCATTATCATCACACGACCATGCATGCATTTTACGATAACTATCACGTCCTTTTTCGGTTAATTTATCCCAGGGTTTGGGTTTCGATAGCAATTCCGATACGGTACCCTGCGACAGACCTAATATGTATTTGGCAAATATACGCTGGCCAATGTTGTGCACCGACAGTAGTTCTCGAACACGCCGCGATATATGCAATGTATCCAAGGCTTGATTGGCATATTTATCCATGTTGTATCTTAGCATTTCCTGTAGTTTAGCCTCCATAGGATCACCTTTGGGAATTAGAGACTCACCCAAGCGGCCAGCCATGGAAGTGCCGGGCGGTAGTTGGAGATCATCGGCAAAACGAAAATGAGCACGTTCTTGAAACTGGAATGATAAACCGGGCAAGAAACCATGTGTTAAATGAGGTCCATGGCCGGGCCCCATATGATGGGTGGTGGGTGTAGCACACAGGCTATTATTGTTGTCCTCTAGGTTTTTGAGTGAACCATTCAAGGACAGACTATGATGATCCTCATTATTGCGTTGTTCTTGTAAATTCGGCGTACTGGCACTGGAGCCCGACGAATCGTGATGGTGATTTAAGCTTGACTTGAGGTCTTGATGCTCGTTTAGGTTATGATGCGTTTGCAGGTGATGGCCGAGATGATGATGATGGTGGTGGGTATGATGCAAAGGTGGTTGCTGCTGTTGCTGTTGTTGTTGCGTATAGCCATCTGCAGAACGTAAAGAGGATTGAGTTGTTGTATTAGAGTTGGGAGTAGAAAAAGTAGAATTAACTAATTGACTAAGCAAAGTGGTCGTTGATGGACCACAGGGTGGTTGCGTTAAATGCTGTGATTGTGAAAGTGGCTGTTGTTGTTGTTGCTGTTGATGATGTTGATGATGTGGCGGTAATGGCTGTTGTTGTTGTTGTTGTTGTTGTTGTTGTTGCTGCTGCTGCTGCTGTTGCATAAGCATTTGCTGATGCTGATGATGTTGACGCTGATGCTGTAAATGGGCCTGACTGGCGGCATTATAGCTATTGGTATACAAAGTCTTGGTGTGATCAAAGCCACGACGCCAATATGAATTCACGAGTTCCTCGCCCAAAAAGGAACCAAAACGTTCAACATTCTGTTTAAAAGAGGGTGAATCCTCTTCATCGTCCTCTGGCTCTTCATGTTCCTGAGTTTTTTCGCGATGCGAATCCATCGCCACCAGGTCTATGGTGTGATTAGGGCTTTTATTATGCGACTCAGCAATTTCATTTGCATTTTGCTTCTCATTAGAAAGGGATTCTTTCTTATTATCATCATCATCATCAACGTTATTGTCTTCATCATCATCTAAGATTTCGATTTTTGGCACTGTAGTAATAGTAGCAGTAGAGGCTTCAACATGTTGCCCAACATCTTGTGTATCAGCTGTTGGTGACTGCTGAGCAACATTTGTTTCTAAACATGTTTCTGTGAATTATTTTTACAAGAATTATACAAACAAACAATACCTTAGTGTTGCTTTTAATTGAGATTTATTTTATGTTTTTTTTTTAGACTTTTTTCTGTTATGAGAGTGAGTGAGAGATCGTTTAACAGACATATAGAGTAAGAGTGTCTGAGACAAATGGAGAGACAGAGAGAGAGAGAGAGAGAGAGAGAGCGAATGGTAGTGTAAAATGCAAAACTGAAGCAAAGTAATAAATTAATGAACAAAATCAGGCCAATTCTGAAATCATAGTTAAATTGGTCATGCACTTCTTCTTCTTTTCCATGAACGATAACGTTCAATTTCCTTCTTTTTTTTTTTTTTGTAAATTTATTTGTTTTATTGTATTTTCAAGATAAGATAAGTCATTTCGAATACAATATTATGATTATTATTGTAAAATATTGTAAATTTTTTTCTGTTTAAAGAAATAAAAAAAAAACAATAAGGAGAGCCATAAAACCTGGCGCCTCTCAATAAAGCCGCCCACACTCTGATTTCCTTTAACACTTCTTTGTGCACTTCATTTATTTTTTATCAATTTTTTTTTTTGAATTATTTTTTATTGTAAAAAAAAAATACAAATTTACACCAATAAACACAACATCAACAACAACAGCCATATCATAGAGAATAAATGATTTTCTTGTACTTTTTTGTATTTTTTTTAATCCAATTGTAAGATAAAGTTTTTCTTTGTCTCTTTCTGTTTTTTTTCTTGTAAAAAAATATAAAAAAAAAAAAAAAAAAAAAATTTTTCTTTGTCAATCAAGTAAATATTGAATTTTAATATAAAAAAAAAAAAAAAACAGAACAAAAAACTTATTAAAATTATGGAAAAATTAAAGAAAAAAAAAAAAAAAAAACAACGAGACGAAACAAACGCAGTGTTCTAACGAGTTACTCCGCATTATTGTTTAAAATGATATAAAAAATGTATAATTTACCTTCGCTATTCTTTAATGCTTCAGCTGCTACCAAAGCCTTGGTGCGCTCCATTAATAATTCCTGAAATTTATTGGGATCATTATTGCAGGCAGCAGCGGCCGCAGCAGCTGCTGCAATGGCATTCTGTTGGCTAATAGAGTCTAAAGGCAATGGGGATCTGAAAAAGAAAATAAAAAACAATTTTTAAAATAGAAAAACTGTTGAAAGTGTACAAGTTTTAAAATATATTTCTTGGTTTTAAAAATGTAAACGAAAATATAAGAAATTTACTCTTTTTAAAGTCTACTTTTAAGATGAAATAATTTTAAATAATGTGGCATACTTTTAGACAATTACAGACTGTTGTCTGTTGAAGATCTGAGAGTAAATACAATTGCCACGAAAAGTTTTTCAAAAAATCGGTCGATTGAAATTCTTTATGCTTCACACCATAAAAAAAATAATATTTTTTCTTAATTTTTTTTTCTTGTTGTTGTATTATACTCTACTTTAACTTACTGTGTTTCCTTTTTAATTTGTATCTCCTTTACTTGATCTATGTCCTCCTCATCCATTTCCTCTGAATTTTGATTATCATCAGTGTGTTTATTTTCCTTGTTAGCCATCATGACATCATCATCATCCTCTTGTAGCTGATGCTGATTCTGATCCGTTGAGGTTTTATCATTATGTTGTTGGCTTAAATCACAGTTTCTATCTTTTACAATTTCTTGTACTTCATCATCATCCTCATCCTCCTCATCGTCATCGTCGATAATTTCATGTAGGGTAGTGGTAACAACACTACTACCACGATGCTCTTCCCGTTTCTTAACTAAAGGCTGATCATCATCATCATTATCGAGCATTTCACAGTCCTTGGAGGAGGAGTTTTTACTTTGCAAATCATGTTGTAGAGGCTGTTGTTGTAGTTGGGATTCTTGTAATGCTTCATTAATTTGCTGTTTATCCAGTTTGCATTCTAAACGCATTATATGCTGGCGTTTGGCTTCCAAATGCTCCTCCAAACGATGAATTTGTATCAAATGGTTTTGTTCCACCGATCTTAAACGTTTAACTTCTTCAAATAAGGCTTTAATCTGTAAAAGACAATAACAACAAAAATAAGAATATTAAACAATTAAAAAATAAATAAAGAAGTGGAAAAAGAAAGAGAGAAACTCTTTAGGAAATTAATTTTAATTATTAATAAAATATAATTAAGAAAACCCCCTGCTCCTATGCCTTTCTTATACACACAGTTCGTATTTAGACACATGTGTTGTCATTAAAATTGTTTCTTTTCAAAAGATGGAGGAAAAAATTTTTCTCTTGTTAAAAAACTTTGTCTTTTTAAGACTTAAGATAACAAGCTTTCTTTTCTTTTCTTTCCTTTTCTTTTCTTTGCTTTTGCTTTTGTTTTTATCGTTTTTATTTATTGAAATTTCCCTTGTCAAATTTAGCCAATTATCATATTTTCATCAACCAAAATACAACAACAACAACAACAACAACAACAAGTTTTTCAAGAAAATTGTTTAAAAACTTCTCGTCTCCTGTTTTAAATACCATCACCACTTAACAAAATCTACCTATTGTCCCCCTTCCACCGTCCGCTCATACTCCTGCTAACTCCGTCGTTTCACCTTCAAAAATTGTCAATAAAATGAGAAATCTTAAGTTTTCCAAACCGACATATGAGTGCCGTGATTTTTTTTTTTGTACTTTTACCCTCTTATGTTAATTTTATTATTAAAAAATATAAAAAAAAAACGAAAAACCAACAAAACTCTGCACAAAATTTATTGACAAGCCTATATGTATGCTATAGAATTTAAGCGTTTGTTGTAAAGTTTCTTTTGACGAGATTGAATTACACCGCAAAACAGTGGTTGTTTTTTGATTGTGTGTTTTTGTTTATTTATTTTGGTATTTTTATGATATACCTTGAAAATTTTTTTATTGGCTACACGCACACACTCACACAAATATACTACAGCTATGTTAAAATAAGCCTTAAAGTATGTTATAAGTTTGCCATAACAGGCCTTTTAATATTCATTGTTGTGCTGTTAATAAAATAAAGAAAGTTTCTTGTTTTTGTTCAAAGATTTTTACAAGAAATCAAATTCTATACATACAATCAGGTTTTATGTTTTAAAAACAAACAAAAAAATTTATGGCATATCTTAAGGCATATAAACGAAATATTGAAAGATTTCAATTTATTGTATAGCAACAATAAATTTTATGAAAGTAATATATTACGATAAGTTTCTTTAATTAATTTGCATTAACAAATGCATTAAAACATACAAATATGTACACTTACGAAAAGATAAAGCATACTTTAAGGCTTATAAAAAATATATTTCTAAATATAACGTACTTTTAGGTAACAATTCTACTGGAGAATACTACTACGCTATTAAAGCCTTTTGAAGTCACATTAGTTTGGTCGGTAGTGTGATGGCTTATTAGACATGAGGTCGTGATTCAAATCTAAGCTCAGATATCTCAAACAAAACGAAAAATGAAAAGATTTATCCTTCTGACAAAAACTCTGAAAGTAAAAAGAATTGTCATGAAAAAATTCTCAAAAATCTGTCGTTCCGAGTCGTCTTTAAATCGTAGACCCGCCCACTCATGAACAATATTAAAGCAAACAACACGGCTGGTATGAGAAGCTGGGTTGTAATCCTGACCAAAGGGTTTTAATGACCAGTTAAGCAAGGTCCCGCATACACCATTTCCCAGCAGGAGGTAGGCTTTTAGTGGAATAACCACTGACTGAAAGCGATAACATTCGACAATCTAAAGCGATTTTTCTATGTCATCGAAAAAGAGGCTAAACTTTTTAAATAAAAACCTTAGCCTAATTAAGGGCTAATTACGATAGTTTCTCCCCGAAAACCCGTTTTAGCTGAATTTTGCTTTAAATATAAAATGAAAGCCTACTTTAAGGCTGTTTATTAGAAAAATCAATACAACTGAAGAATACATTTCAGTTTCAACATGATTTATTAATAGTTTTTAGCCAGGAATTTCGCGTGTTTACAGCCTATATATGTACATGGTATAGAAACTCAGCCTTCACTTTTGTGTTTTATGGTATATGAAACATAATTACACATGTGACATATTAATACAGGATATAACTGTAAACATGTCAACTACATTTAAATCAATGACAATAAATTTCTATTTTATGTTAATTTAACTCCCTCCATACACTTTCCCTAAATAAAGGCCTCCTTGGTAAATTAGGAAGCCTATATACATACGAGTTGTAAGGTTTCAAATGTTATTATGATTATCGGCAATAAACAATAAAATGTTGCCAACGCAATAAAATGCAATTATTAGAATTAAAATCCCATAAAAAAAACATGTTCAAATGGGTTCTACCAATATGCTGTAGACATCAGACGTTGTTTTTATTAAAGCCATAAAGCCGCCCGCCTTTGCCGTAGACGCACAGATAAATTAACAAACTTTTCAGGCATAAAATATGTTCAAATACAACAACAATACAAGAAAAGGTAAAAGGAAAAACTTTTTAACAAACAAATATAAAAATTAGCATATGAGACATTAAAAGTTTGATATTCTAACAGAAAGAAGAAACACAATCAGCAAGACAGCAACACAGTAACACCAATACATGTGTTGAAATCAAACCCACTCCCAAACTCTGTGAATAAATGGTAACCCGTTTGAAGTTATCAATTGCAAAAAAAGGGTGAATTTTCATTTACAACACACCGTTATACGTAAGTAAAACATTATGCGTGTATGTATAACGGTGTGTATGTATGAATGAATAAAGATTTCATAATTAATCAAATAAGAAGAGAAACAACAACAAAAAAAAAAAAAACCAAACGAAAAAAATTGAATATTTGGTAACAAAACTACCCCCCTTTTAACTCAATCCCAAAACTAATTAGTTGTAGACAATACAGGCAAGGCAAACATCTTTAAAGAAACTCATAGCACTCACCCACCTGTATGTGTATGTATGTACGTTCTATGATTGAAGGAAAAAAGCAACAGAAACTGTTCAACTGTCGTCAACAGTGTCTGTAAGCATGCTTTAGCAAAAGAAATTCGATTTTCTAAGTAAATAAATATTTGATTCGTTCACGAAAAGCGAAAATAAAAACAAAAACAAAAACAAAAACAACAAATATTTCAAATACAATATAAATTCAAAGAAAATAATCAAAACAATCAATGACTTTTGTTATTTTATTCTTCCCCAAATACTTATTAAAAGATTTTTTACTTAAAACCAGCCACCCTTTCAAAGGCACTCACACACACATAATCATACAATCAGTATATCAGTAACTGACAGACAGTCTATGTAATACAAGCAACGCCATCAAATTGAAAATTCAAATCGTAACAAAATGCCAATTATTAATGAAATATCGTCTAAAAATTCTCAACAAGACGAATAAAATTCTTCATCTTCAAAACCGCTTTAAACAAAAGCAAAGAAAATTACCATAAAACAGTTGATGAATGGCAAATGGCAGCAGGGAAGCAGGGAAGGGTTTAGAAAATTTTTAATCAATGTTTTGTAAGATTTTGAAATATTATTTGAAAATCATCCAACAAACAGCAACAAGGTAAGCAATAAGGACCATCAAAATGTATGTACATACAACACAACACAGAGTTCATAAGAAAATTATCAGGAAATGTTGTTTGATAAATGGTCACGATTAAAATCACTGAGGTTTCCTTTAAAGAAAATGAAGTCATAAATAAAATTTATTTGAATCAATAGAATCAGCTTCAATTTAATAGCTTGTGAGAGTGTTTAGTATCAATAGCAAAAATGTAAGAAGGACGTGGCAAGTTCGAGACTATAAAGCGGAATCGGTAAAAATGACTAAACCATTATTTTCTAAATAGTTTTCAGCTAGTATAGCAGCTAACTTATGCAAAAGATTCAAATGTGGTGGCATATTCCCAATACTTTTCACTTAAGACGAAACATTTTTGTGTACAGTAAGAGTCCTCTGAAATGCTCTCGTCCTAATTCAGCCAAAACAGTTTAATTCAAAAACAGGATCAGTTTAATTTCAAATACCCTGTGAAAGCGTTCTAGATCAATTGAATAATAATTAGTAGGACTTGATAGGTTTTAGACTATGAATCTAGAGCCTTAGCTAGTTATTGCTTCTATTGTTAAATAGTTGGTAATTAGTATTACAAATTGTAGTTTTTTTTTTTAGCAAAGATCGCTTTAAATTACGTAAAAAGAACACTAAAAGATCTAGAAGTTGCCAGAACGAAAATTATTGGCGTATAATTAGAGTGAAATATAAGGATACCACAATGAATAGCAGCAAAAGACTTATTTTTCTTTGAAATAAACGCAACTGTACTTTTAATAACACAAGCTTTTACTCTTTCTCTCTCTCTCTCTCTAACTCTCTTTCCGTTCCTTTTTTTTTGAAGTAAAACATTCTTTAGAAAACAATTTGCATAAATAATATTTTCATATATAGAACTTAATTAATAATAAAACAAAAAATAAAATAAAAAAAAGAAAACAAATCCCCCACTCCTTTACAACCACTGATGGCATTTGATAAACCTCTGCCTTTATAATAAGCTTGGGCTTTCATTTAAGGGTTTTTTTTTACCATTCTGGCAAAGTCCTTTCTTTACCTACTGCTACACATTGTCGTGCATAAGCTTAGAACAATCAGAAATCAATGATATTTGTCACACAGTGTTTCTATTCACTTGCTTCCCCCACTTACTACCCCCCCATTTGAGTCTCATGATTATTAAACAACAAAGTTTCTTCTTCATCTTCATCTGCTTCTGCTTTTACTCTCATTAGTATACGACAACAAACATTTTTTAACCCTTTTTTTCAACTTCTTTATCTTTTTAGCATGTACATATATGTGTGTATGTGTGGGTGAGTTTTATTTTCGTTTGTATATGTAGTGGTAATATTTTAAAATTTTTCTACACGAATGAATTTTAAGGCCTTTGACTGACTCAACTGATGTCGTTGTCGTAGTCGTCCGTTGTTCTTGTCGTCGTCTAAGGTTTTAGCCTAAAATGTATGCTGCTGTAGATTTTTGTTTTTGTTTTTATTTTAAGTCAATAATATATTACAACAAGAGATGTTTACACTTTAAATATAACGTACGTATAACGTATGAGCAACTGTAACTGTCTTTCTTTCCAAAGGCATGAAACCAAGAGTGCCAGAGTGAGAGAGAGAGAGTGTAAGTGTTGATGTTTTCTTTTTTTTGTTTATAATTTAAACAAAGCCGTGCTTACACTCGTTTCTTCTTTGCTACACTACTACAATACCACACTACTGCTTATTTGTCTTGTGTATGCCCGATTGAGAGAATGAATATGTGTGAGTTATTGTTGCCTTAGAAAAGTAAAGTGTGTTGCCAATCGATTGTGTATGTTTTTTTCATCATCTTTCTACGTTTTGTTTCAAAAATAATGAAATGGTGCTGCTGTTTAATACTTTGTACACAGGTGGTTGGGGGGGTATTTTTTGCACAAAAACTTTATATTATGATGTGTGTTGTTGGGTAATGATGAGTTTGAGTGGCTGCTTGGCAATTTTGTTAATTACAAATCGGTTTTATATGCAGATATTATTTGTATTATTGTCTGAGACCTTAGCTTGTACAGCTTCTTTTTAATATTACCAAATATATTTTTTTATATATGTATGTATTACTGTTGTTGTTGTTGTTGTTTTTATTGTGAATTTGTGATTTTGCCTCAATCATTTTAATTTTTTCTTTTTGTTTTTTTTTTTTTGTTTTTTTGGAGATGTTAGAAGAGGGTTGTTTTTTATTATTATTTTTCGGTTTAGACCATATTGTTGTTGTATGGCATACAGGAAAGTTCGATTTTTAAGAGGTCTCTTCTATATATTCATTTATTTTTATGAATCTATACCTTTTTTTTATTTTTATTTTATTTTTTTGTTTCATTTGTGTAAATTATGAAATATTCCTGGTATTGCTTTTTGAGCAGCATTTTAAAGTGACCATCATTCAAATGCCAATGTCCAAATGTGTTGTTTTTTTTTTCAAAAGAAAAAAAAGGGTTTTATTTTAAGAGTTATTAACAAAAAAAAGGGTATTTTATTAATACAGATAAAACAAAAAAAAAAAAAAAAAAGGAAAAAAGCAAAGGATTTTTCATATATAAATTAATATGAATGCCATTTAAATGATAAAAAAAACCCCCAACCTAATACGGAAAAATATAGAAAAGATAAAAGCTTTTTATTTCACAACAATTCTTACAATAAATCAATGAAATAAAAAGGGAAACAAATTTAAAATTAAATTTTGGAAAAAAATAAACACAAAAATTTTGAAAAATTTTTGCTTAACAAAAAAAAAAAAAAAAAAAAAAGAAAGGAAGAGAAAAATAGAGTGAAAACCGCCATAAATATTATTTAATGGCATTTTTGCTTATTCTCTCTCATTATCATCAGTTACTATTTGTGCAACTCTAGCAATAGCAGCAGCCGCAGCAGCATTCGTTAAGTTTTATGCTACATTAACTGTCACTCAAACATTCCGTAATACAGTAAGATATGAGAGAGAAGAGGAATTGCAATAATTTACCCAAAATGAAGACAATATTAACGACGAAAAGGAAAAAAATCACAAACATTACAGCACTATCAGCAAAATTCTCCAGCATGTTAATCAGCACTAATGCAATACAATACAAGAAACGACAAAAAAAAATAAAACCAAAAAACAACACACTCTTAATGTTAGACATATTGAAAAATCATACTCATTCTTCTCACTGACTCTCACTCACTCTCTCACTGCTAAACTAAATAAAAACAAAAAAAAAAAGTACAAAACAACAACCGAATAACCGAAAAACTAATAAAAATTTGCATAGAAAGGTAGAAAAATTTTGAAAAAATTATTATACACCGACGAAAAGCAAGAAAAGCCACTTACAAATACCAACACAAATAAGCGAGAGAGAGTGAGAGAGTCAAGGAGTTAAAACAAATAAAAAAAAAGAAAGAAAGAAGAGAGCTTAACGTAAAAGTCAAGGATTACAAAAAAACAACATATTTCAAGGGGCTGTGTAAGTAACTGTGTGAGTATGTGTGAACATATATGAACAGGTCATGTTATATTTTTTAATTTATTTGTTTGAATTTGAATGTATTTACAGGAAAAAAAACAAAAGAATAATCATTGAAATGTTTGTTTTTTATTTGCAAGACACTAAGGAAGGAAACAGCCATGATAAGCCAGTATACCTACAATAATAATAACAACAACAACAGCAATATATAGACAGTTATTTGCTTAGTCAGGTTAAAGGGGTAAAATATCAAGAAGAAGTGACTCTCAAAAGTTATAATAAAAAATAATAAACAAAAATTCATATATTTATTAGGGTCGTCCACTAATAAAAGTTGAAAGAGAGCAATAATAAACAAAAACAAGTCAAGCTTAGTTTAAAATATTTTTTCTAAGCCTGGAAGTGTTTTGTGTAGTTTCAAAAATTCATTCTTAAACAATTTAAAAGTTTAAACCAGTGTTTGAATAAAATAATTTCAAATTTGTTTACACGTCTTCTTATGTATGTATGTATGACCCTAATATTTTATTTATTTGGTTCGTTATTTTCAAATTCTTTTTATTTTTTTGGTGGTTTAGGTTTTAAGTTTTTTGTATTAAAAAAAAAAAGGACAATTGTGATGTGTTACACTTATTGCTCGTATACACAAAAGTAACCAAATATTCCAACTACAAAAATTATTATTTGTAATAAACCAAATAAAAAGTAACAAAAGAAAAAAAAGAATGAAGAAGGAAAAGGATAAAAAACTCTTACGCTCTAACTGCTGTGTGGACTAAATGCTGACGGTGGCTGGGCTGGCTGGGTACAGCTCAACTCAGCTCAACTTCTGCTCAGCTCATCATATCCTTATACTCATAAATTATTGTCTAGACTATGATTTTCAACCATTTTTTGATTATGATTTTGAAGGTCTTGTCTTCTTCTTCTACCACTACTACTACTACTAGTACTGGTACTGGTACTGTTGCAACAACTACAAACATACGCGCGATATCATATCAATGTTTTAATATCGACTGTATGTACGGATATATGTATGAGAAAGTTGTAATTCTTTTTGGCCAACAACAACAAAACAAAAAAAAAAAAGGATTAAAAACATAAAAGGACTTTTGGCTGCCTTTTTGTTTTGTACCTCCGTTTCGTGTATGAAAGATAGTACAGATGACGATGATGGTGATGATGATGGGTTAAGAAAGATGTACGTATAAGCCAATTTTTATTTTATAAACAACAAATATAAATGAATGTCATATTCTTCTACTTCTATTTTTTTTTGGTTTTTTTGGTTCCTCTATACCTTATGAAACGCTACTTCTTTTCCTGTGTGTTATAAAATATATTTTTGAAAATAAAATAAAAAAAAAAATTTTAATTTTTTTTTCGTTTTCATTTTTAATAAAATTTTATTTCTGAGCATTTGAATGAATGAACAAATGAATGAATGGTGAAATGAATGACTGAATGAACGGGTATGAAATGTTTGGTTTGTTAAAAGTTTAACGAATTAGAAAATATGAAATGTGTATATATTTGCCCAAGATTGTTCTTTTGACTAGTCATAGTCCTCTATAAAATAAAATTGATTAACAACAACAATAAAAAAAAGGAAATCGAAAAACAAAAGGAAGAAAAAAGGATCTGTCTGCTGGCAATTAAAGTATCAAAGGCATTATTTAAACAAAAGACAAAAAAAAAGGATTTTTATTTGAATAAAACAAAGGAAATATTATTTAAATAAAGTTTGATTAAATTAGCAAATTAAAGTTCAAGATATATACCAGAAAATGTTTATAAACAAAAGTAAATGTTGCTGAAACAAGTTGCTAAGCAATTTAGTATAAAAGGCATTACCAATAAAGGAATAGTGCTTTAGCAAAATATCTATTTAAAGTTTAAAATATAAAATAAAGTCTCTATAAATAACAGAAACTGTTGCTGCAACAGATTGAAAGGAATTGTTTAAGAGATTAGTATATTTCTTATCATATTTTATTTTTATTTCTTTTTTCTTTTTCATGATTTTAGTTACTTTAGAGCCATAAAATAAAGGTAGAAATTATCTTTTCCCTCAATAATACAAAATACGAAAATACAATACGAAAGTACGTATTCCCTTTAAAAAACCATTCCATTTTATATTCAATAATGTTGCCTCAACAATGTTGCTTAAACGATTCAGTTGTAATTCATTTGATATTTGAATTATTATTATTTTATATCTTATTCTATTCGAAAAATGTTGCTGCAACATGTTGCAAAATTTATTAAACAAATAATTTCAACTTTTTTTTCTTGTTTTTGTTTATGATATAATATGTAAGTATGTACATGCAGTTTCTCAAGTATCTACAATATTTACTTGAATGCTTGTCATGCTTAAATACTCTTAGGAATTATATGCTTGTTATGATGAGCTCTCTTGTATTTTTTTCTTTCTTTCTTGTTTTTTTTTGAGTAAGTATGGCAAATATCATAAAATAATAAGTAAACATTGTATACATTGTAAATTTTTTATAGAATTTTGAATACCGGAGAGCATATAATTTTTTTCGTTGTTGTTGCCACTGCATATTTGTCTGTACGAAAAAAAATTCCATCGTTTTTTTCTTCTGGTGTTTCTGATTCTGATTCTGATTCTTTTCGTAAGAGAATGAATGACTGAATTGTTATATTTTATTTATTTGTTTGCAATTGTTGTTGTTCTCGTTGTTGTATTTCTATTTGTTTTGATAGACAATTGTCATCTCTCACCGATACATCTATAAGAGAGAGAGAGAGGGAGAGGTGAGGTCCAACATAACCTATAACCAAACGTCTCTAAAGGGACCCAAATACCGTTAAAAGCTCTAAGGAAGAAAAATGCAAAAGATTTCCATTCTTTAACCCAGCCATTGTTTGCTTATTTGTTTGTTATTCAACATGAATAGCGTAGGAAAGCAGAGCCGAGGAGATTCAACACTTCAAGTATCAGGCTATAGATTCATTTAACCATTCATACACACACGTACATATACTATATAGTAAGTCAGTTAGCGTGTGAGTTAGTTAGAGATGGATGAATGGATGGATGACATTGCTGCAGCTTTAATACCTCCAGGGTCTACTTGTTAACTTAAACACATACACAATTCTGGCTAAATAAAGCTACTTTTTTACTAGTACAATATCATTGTGAATTGAATATTATACACGTAGTGTAAAAATATATTGTTATAGTTTTCATTTGCTTATCGTAAAAAAGGGCTAAAGAATGGTAATAATAGAATAAAAAAATAGAAAAGTTATGTTTTTCTAGACCTTTTTTGCGAATTTAAAACATTTTTTTTTAATTTGAGAATTTTATGGATATAACTTTCATAAAATGTTTCGCAACATTGTTGCTGTACTAACAAATTACACTTCTTAATTAAAAATTGAATTGAATTGTATTTAATAACAAAAAAATAAATATTATTTTTCAATTGTATTATGATTCTTTTGTACTTTTAACAGTTTTCTTTTAAATTGTTGCACAACATTGTTGCTAAAACTGTTTTTCAACTACTGTTACTAATGCAAACAGAATTTCACAAGAAAAAACTATTTTATTTCTATTTTTAACACTATTACTAATTGCTTAATAAAAATGTTTCCTACATTTGAACTTTTCCAAAATGTTGCGCAACATTGTGTCTATTTTTTTTAGAATATTAACAATTTTTCTTTTTTTAAATAACAAAAATTATTTTTAGTTTCCTTAAGTAATTATTTGATAATAAATTTATAATTTATGACACTAATTTTCCTTTATTAATTAAAACGAAACCGAAAAAAAAAAAATGAAAATGAAAATGAAAGAAAACGATATCTTTTGATGTGCCATAATGTTGCCTCAACATTGTTGCTTAACCTATTCAGGGGGATATTTATGTAGTATTTAAATTATTAAAACATTAAATACTGAATGTTTTATGAGATTTTTAACATTTTTTTTGTTCGTTAATTTTAATTTTATTTTTGTTTAAATCTAGGGGTCTATAAATCATTTTTCTAAATACTATTATGATTTGTTGAAATATTTGGAAATTTTTCCCATGATTAAAAATGATTTTTCCTTTATAGATATGGATGTGGTGGATATTGATCGGTGGAGGGAAAAGGGTGGGTACATATATATATATCTTTTTTTTTGATCATCACATCGCTGTGGTTTCTTATATTTAAAAATAAATTATTTTTTATGGATTTTATAATAAACAATAGAATATTTTCGATTCTTTTCCATTTTTTTTTATTAATTTTTTAGATTTTTTTTTTGTTAAAAAAATATATAAATTAACCTGGTATAATTTGTTAAATCTTTAAAAAGATAAATTTTTATGGCATTTTATTTCTTTGTATTGTTGTTGCCATTTCGTATTGTGCCTTTGCCGTTGCTGTTTGCTGATGATGTTGAGTTTAATATTCCTGCCAACATAGATTGCCATAAATTTTAAGAAAATTTATGATTTTCGTTTTTTCTATACAAAAACGAAATAAAATTTTATTTTTTATAAAAAAAAAAAAATAAAAAAAAATAAATAAAATGACGTACAATCTTAAGCAAAATCCAATGAAATTAAAATGGCAGAATCCGCTTAAAGCAAGATTTAATTAAAATCGATTTCTAATTAAAATCTTTACATTTTACTACTCTTTTCCTTTATCTTTTCCTCGCCTTCTCTCCGATTTACCACTACTATGGGTTTAATATCGTAAAATTATATGAGTATTGTGCATTTAATCTTCAAAATCATCAAAAACACTCTAGTTTTCCTATTTTTTTCTTGTATTTTTCTCATTTTCCTTATCGTTTTTTTTTCTCCACAGTTTCTTGGGGTATTTCTTGGTTATTTTGTAGATGGCAACCATTGTAGATTGTAACGGAAACATTGCTTGGGTAGTATTTAATAGTCCGCAACCGTAATTAAATAAGCTGGATACACTTTTTTCTTTCTTTCTCTGGCCCTGCATTTTTGGTTTCTCTTGTGCACGGTTTTTTGCATTTTTTTTTGCCTATAAAAATTGTAGCCTTATATAGAGAGGGAGATGGAGAGAGAAAGAGAGAGATACACATAGAGTGGGAGAGTAGTGGTTGAATATGTATGGGAAACTTAAACTGTAGACCAGACATTATTTCGTTAATTTCAATGACAATTTCAATTCCTTTTGCTCATTTTCTTGACTATTTAAAGAGTAACCACCAATTAATTACTACAGACATTTCAACTTCAACTTGAAACCTCAAAAAAATGATGACAGTTAATACGCTTTTATAGAAAATCTAGTTTTTTTTTCTCAAATACTTTATCATGCCGTAGTCATCATTATCCTCCAAACATATCATAAAAGAGCAAAAGCAAATAAAAATGAAGTAAAAATAAAATAAAGCCTTCAATCATGATGATTTTGCATGTTGAAATCAATTTGTGTTTAAACAATAATCCTGTAAAGCTGAACACACACTGACTGCCTCAGCCACATTCACTCTATCAATTAATTTTATTGACAAAGTTTGATGATTATTGATTTATTTTTGCTCTTAATATCATATTAAGTGGTAACTTGCATGTAAATTCAACATTAGTTTGACACATTTTCAACAAAATGCTGCTGCCTGCCTGCCTACTACACATATGTTTCAAAATCCATACAAATTTTAGTTTTTTTTTCTATTGTTCTCCTACCACAAATAATAGAGAAAAAAAACATGTTAGATTAGCTAAAAAACAAACGAATTTTTAAAGGCTTTTCTTCAAACAATATTAAACATATTTGGGGACTACAAATATAAACTAAACTAAACTAATTGAAAATCATCAAGAAAAAAACTTAACGAAAGATTTGTAAGTTAAAATAATTATTCAATTAGCTTAAATGTTATGTAGTTAGCTAAATAAAAATGATTCAAACTAATTGAAAACAACAATATTTTGAATATCTACAGAAAAGTAAAACTTAACGAAAAGTTTTGAAAACTTAACGAAAGTATAAAATTTATATGTAGAGTCCATATTAAGCTTAAAAATACTCAAATGGCAAATAAAAATAAAAAATGTAAATTTTTTTAGTGAAAAACAAAACTTAACGAAAGATTAAAAATTTATCGAATTTTTTTAAAAATCGAAATAAGACACATTTTATATGAATTACAATCCTAACAAATTAAAATAATAAAATTTATACATTTTAATTAAAAATAAAACTTAACGAAAAGTTTTAAAAACTTAACGAAAATTTTAAAAATAGTAATTAAACCGAATTTAGCGAAATTGTTATCGAAACAAATTAATAATAAAAAAGTTTATACATTTCAGTTACAGAAAAAAAAACTTAACGAACATTTTCGAAACTTAACGAAAGTATTAAAATATAAATTATTATTACTATATTTAGTATAGAAATACTTTAAACCAAATAGAAAATAATTAAAAAAATAAGTGTCGTATTTTTTTTTTTAACACAATCATTTCAACAAATTTTGTGAAATATTGAAATGAAAAACTAGTTAATTTGTCTTTTGGAAACTTAACGAAACTTGTTTGAGTTTAAAGAAAAATGACATGATGATGGCATACTTAAGCTGCCAAAAACCCACTCCGCGCGATCACAAGTAAATCAATTAAATATTCAAGAAAAAGAAAAAGAAGGAAAAAAAGAAAAAAAGTCAATTTCAATTTCAATTGATTTTTCATTAATTCATTACGAATTCGAATACGAATACAAATTTTAAAATAAATCATCCATAAATTAAAATGATGAGAGTGTCTTAACAACACAACACAGACAAGACAAGGCAAGGCAAGGCAAGCAAAAGCAAGTCAAGCAACCATTTAAACATAGATATGGCTACAGTAAATGAAGAAGAAGAAAAAGAAAAAGACGAAGATGATGGTGTTGTTTGATGATTCTAATGAAGATAGAAAAGAGATGTCATTTAAACTTTTGCTTCGATTGCTACTAATTGAAATGTTAAATTTCCGTTCAAGCTTGTAATTGACTTTCAAATATCATAAACGCCTACATATTTAAATACAATATATCCTATGATACATACATACATACATACATACATACATATGTACATCAGTAATAGATTTATGCATGTACATGTACATGTACATGTACATGTACTGTATCATTGAGTCCAAAATAAATGACAAATTGTCTTACAAATAAATACCAGGAGACGTTAAGGGCAAGGCAAAGCAAAGCAAGGCAAGGCATTCATTATATGTGTAGACTCGACTCACTCGCATGAAAACGTTAATAATTTTTAATATTTTTTATGTTTTTTGTAGTTTTTCTTATTCGAAAGTGTTTCAAATTGATGAAGACATTTTTTCGACATTTTCACGCCATTGCCTTTAGAGCAGCAGATTCGATTTTTCGTTTCGATTTTTTTCTTTTTTTTTTTTTTTTGCCTTTACACATGCTTAACATGTGTCTGCGATAAAAACTCATTTTTTATGATTTTTTTGGTCTTTAGAGAGGAAAATAAAAATAAAAAAATTTAAAAAAAAAAAACAAAAAATCATTAAAAAACAAAATGAAAATTAAAAAGATTATTAAAGATTTATTGATTTATTTTGGCACGTTTTTTTTTCTTCTTTATATTTTGTTTGTTTTTGTATTGAAAAAACAAGCAAATAATTGGAGATTTAATTGCAAAATGTGTATTTAAATGGCAAAATGAAAAATGGTTTGACATTTTTAAATAAAATTTTCGATTTTAAACGATTTCAATTATAAAAAATTAATTGCATATGGCACTTTTTGAAAACAATATTAAAAAAAAAACAAAAAATTACGAAATATTATTGAAAATAATTTTTTTTTTTTTGAAAGATTAGATAACTGCGTCTATACCGACGATACATAAAATTTAATAAAAAATTTAGTCATTGCTACGTGCTTTGTTAATTTAAATAAAAACTAATAAAAAATAACAGTTAAAATTAATTTATTTATTTATTTATCTGTATACAACAACCTTTGTTAACTTTATTTATTAAAAAAAAAATTTTTTTTTTTTTTCAAAAAGTGGGCCATAAATTTCAACCTTTTCAAAAAGTGTAAACATTTTAATTTAATTTAATTTATTTCAAAATGAGCAGCATTTTGACAAAACAATTTAATAACTTTAATAAATCGTATAATATAATCCATGTTATAAAATAAGAACTCAATAAAGCTACCTAGAAAGAAAAAAATTTCTAATTCCCTAATGGAGAATTACAAGGTCTTTGGATTGTATGCCTAATACACATCCATCTGCTTCTATTCCTCACTAGGTAGTCGCACTTTTGTTTGAATTAAATCTACAGATTCTCAGAAAACTTGTTAACAATTTTGTTTGTTTATAATGAGCGTTTATCATGTGCAACTGTTCGACAATCGTACTAAATTGTATACTTTATTGATCATTACAACCCTTTAGTTAGGATAACAACTTAGCCGCTCTCACCACCAATGGTGTGAGTGTGTTAATTTTATTCATGAGTGACGGGACCTACAGTTTAATTCAGACTCTGAATGACAGATTTTTAGAGAAACTTTTCATGACAATTTTATTTTACTCTCAGAGTAAAATGTTTTTTCATGTTTCGTTTCATTCAAGATGTCTAAGCCAGGGGTCGGACCATGGGTTTTCGTCTAATAAGACAATAACAGATCTCCTAGACTACGGTGGCCTTCTTTCCTTAAATCGCATGACCATTTATTGCGCTAATGCAGTTCTATCCCCGGATTGGATATAGAGATGTGTGATTATGCTTAAAAAATCAAACCTTTTTTTACTGGGAAACTTAATAAAAATGAATAGGACCTATGCTACGTAAACTAGCCTATGGTATATGCAAAGAACTTGTTGATTGAAATCATTAGCACTGTCGTCACGGGTGCCATGTATATATGACAGTCAATTTATACGTCACTACGGCTGAAGTCGTCTGAATACGCCTGTTACTTATTGGTCCACAGTGGCTGATACCGAATATATACGGCAGTAATTTATATGTTCGCTTGCATTTTCGCGAAAGATGACAACGCAATATATGGTTAGTCGCGCCGTCTTGAAAAGATGCAAAAGTTGTGACCTTTTGTCCAAGGGCTAAGGAATTTAAAAACGAAACGAGTCTTGAATGCGAGATAAAGTGACATCAAGGAAATCAAGTAAAAATCAGTCACATTATATTATGAAGAAAAAATATTTCTTTTTCGGTTTATAAAGTAATTTAAAATTTTTTTGTTTATTTGTTGTTTTGTTTTTTTTTTTTGTCGAAAATTGTATGGCTTTGTTGTATTTGTAGGGGTTTAAGTATTTCGTTTGTATGTACGAATATTGAATGGTTTTATGTTTAATAAGGAAATAATCAATTTACAAAAATTTCAAATCATTTATCAGTTTTAATGCTCAAACAATAAAAGCAACAACAAACACGGCACAATTTTCAATTTCATTTTCAATTTTCGTTTTTTTTTTTTCAATTTTCGTTTTTTTTTTTTTTTGTCTTTTATGTGTCTTTTGTATTAAACAAACGAACGAAAAATAATCATAATCATCTCACGATTATCAACGTCAAACCAACGCAGCAACAATAACTACATAATTTTTATTGGTCACAAGTAGTGAGACGTAAAACTAGAACGCCAGTTTGAAAAACGAGACAAACGTTAGTCAATCACTTGCAGCATTTATTATATTTTTTTTTTAATTTCTTTTTTTATTTGAAATGTTTTGGAAAGAATTTTTTTTTTGTAATTTTTACAATGATTTTTGCATTTGTTTGCCGGCTTGCACTCACCCATATTATAGACTCCATCATTCGATGTGTAAACTTGGAATTTTTCATTTGTAAACCTTAATCCCATAAGTAGAGTAGTAGCGGAGATTTTACTTGATTTACTTAAACAGTTATTCAAACAGATTTTATTTGTGAGATGTTTAAGGTCTTAAAACCAATTGATAACTAAATTAATTGTATTGAATTGAATTTTTTTTTTTTTTTTTTTGATTATAATTTTTTTTTTGGTTCCTGGTATCATTATTATTAACTTTAAACTATCAAAAGCAATAAAAATTTTTTTGCGCAAATGTATGTACAATGTTTTAATATTTTTTTTTTGCTTTTTTGATTATTAATAAAATATTAAACAACAATACAGTTGTTGCTGTTATTGTTTTTGTTGTTGTTGTACTGTCTGATAGACAAATCATTTGGAAATAATAATCATTATCAAATTTAGAAAAAAAAAAAAAAAATACGCAAACACTGTGAACTTCTTAATACACAGAGTATCTATTGATTTGAATTAAAAACCCAAAACGAATCTAAAAACATAAATTAACCATAAGCTTAGAAATAGAAAAAACAAACCAAAAAAATTAAGAAAAAATAGATTAAAACAATCGATAATCAAATCAACAGAACCTTAAGAAACTAAAGTTTAAACAAGTGTTTCTTTTTGTATTTCTTTTTCCCATTTACGGGGTTAGTATACTTTCTAATAATCAAAAATTAATCTAGTGCCATAGAATGAAAGTAGAAATTATTATCAAATGATATGAAAAGAAGAAGAAACATGTAAAATAGTAGAACGCTAACAGATGAAGGCAATTCAAATGCGTTTTTCTCAAGCTGACCATCACGATTTAACAAGAACTACTTGACCAAATTCGCTGAAGTATTGGGATAATCCTTCTAAGACGTTTGCTATTTTTATTTGACCTATTCACAATAACCTAGTTCAGCCTATAGGCAGTAACATATTTTATAAGAACTCATTTCGATTTTTCCCTTCAAATACGCCCAAACTCTTTAAATCATGGTAATCAGATTTTGACCTGACTTTCTTCAGGCTGACGTACTATCGCCTTACTTCATTATATCGGAAAGAAATGTTATTTATAAACAATCAAATGTTTTCTTTAACAAATAAAAAGATTCAATTGTTAAAAAAAAATTAAAAAATGAAAATTGCACTTAGGAAGTATACCTAACCCCTTAATCAAATTTGAATTTCAATTCGAATTTCAATTTGAATTATTGATTTAATAATCATCCATACACCACAAGAAATATTTTTTAATTTTTAACAAAAAATAAAAAAAAAATCTTGATCACCTATACCATGTACCTAAAACGTAATTAAAAAAAAAGAAAAAAAAATAAAAACAATTCCAACATTTAACCACAGCAACAAACAAATCAAACATCAATCGATCTATCAATTGATGTAGTCAAGCGTGGTATGTTCGTTTCTATACAAAAAAAAAAAAAATTGTTGCTTTTGCTATGTCTATGGTGGTGGATATTTGATCGGGTATCGCCTCTTCGAAACACGCAATCTTAATTATGGAATATTTGATGGATTTTATGAAGCGTTACAAATTTTTTTTTTGTAGAACAAAACTGTGGCCCATTACAATTGGAGTACAACCAACCAGCAAATATATTGAACTGGTCCGGCCAGCCGTTAGTTTTACGAGTTTTTACGGTTTCGTGATTAAAGGCGCCAATCAAGCTTTACAGATTTTTTGTTTTTTTTTCTTTTGACATTAACACGCAAATATTAAAATTAACAACAAAAAAAAAAAAAAATAATAAACAAAACAAATTAAATAAACAAATAAAATTAATGGAAAAATAATTAATTAACAAAAAAAAAATATTTTTTTTGGAATATTTAAATTTTTTATAGAATTACGTTGAGTTTAATTTTACATTTTTTTGTTTTTTAAGAAATTAGTTTAAAAAGAACTATTTTTTTAATAAAAAAGGTAGGTAGATACTCAGGAGTAAAAGCTTTCATGAATTGTATATCAGGGTTCAGAGAAAGTTCACATACAATGCGAATTGCAATTACAATTCAGCAAGTAAGGTAAGCATCTCTACTTTACTTAGGTTTGCCGAGTGCAGTTAAAACAGATCCTCAAAACGACCAAGTCGTTTTTAGAACAAATTGACAATTTAACGGTTTTCTAATATGCTTTTGTTTGACTTGTTGAACTATCTACATACGTTTGCATTTTTAAAAGATTTCTAAAATATTGAGAAAGTGAATAAAGATTTGAAGTGATTTTGATAGCCTTTTTAGATATTATTCCCTAAACTTGTTTTAGTACTATTATATACTGACGTATTCGCTAAAATGTATACTTTTATAAGCAAAAAGAATAAAGAAAATATCTACGAAATTACCAAAGATTTGAAGTGAAAAGTGGAAACATATTTTTGCCTAAAAATTTTTTTCTTTGAATTTTCCAATTAAAAATCATGGAAATTCTTACAAAATTAATGCAAAACTTTATGTTTATTTATGTGTAAATATGTGTTTTAATTAGAATTATAAATTTTTATTTGCTTTTCTTTATGGCTTTGTTAAAAATTGAAAATTTCTTTCTGTTTTAAAATGCATTTCATTTTGCCAAGGGTGTGAATATTTTGAATTTGTTTGTGAAAAATTCTTTCGTTTTGAGTTGTTTTATAAAAATTTTTCAAATCTTTATGATTTTTCTGATATTTTATGATTTTACTTTTGAAAAAACCAATTGTATTTAAAAAAAAAAAAAATAGCTTTTTCTTTTTTTTTCTCATTTTTTTTTTTTTTTTTTGTCAATTGCTTTCAATGCATTTATTATTGTTTATTGCCATTATTTTTGAAAATATCTCTTCTCTTATTTGCAGACGGCTAAAGACTAATAATAGAAATTGATTTTTTTGTTGTTGTTGTTGGTGTTGTTATTTTTGTATAATAAAAAGTAAAATTTTTTTTTGTCATTTTACGAGTATCTTCCTTCTATTGTATGTTTATTTAACAATTTCTTTTAACGTCTAAATAGTCAATGCGATAATATTAAGGCTGTTGCAACATAGCTATTGAAAATAAATTATGTATTTAAAAAAATGTTTCTATTCTTGTTTTATTTATTTTGAATACCCATAATATTATTTCATAAATTTCTTTCCTAAAACTGCACTTTTGTAGCAAAAAAGAAAAAATCAGAAAAAAAAAATTGAAATGCTGGGTGCCAACCCATTGAAATATTGTAACACAGAAAAAAAAGGTATGAAATTGTGAATGAAATGTTATCTAAAATATGCTGCTATTGAAAATTAAAAACCTCCACCACCTACTCAAATGTTGGTTCAATACAAAAAAAAAAAAAAAAAAAAGAAAAAATCCTCTTTATACCCTCGTATATGATGAATAAATATTAAACATTCAGTATTTATTCATTCATGTTTACAAAATAGCTTTTTAATGGATTTTTAAAAATAAAACAAAAAAATAAGGCAGAATGAAGAGTAAAATTGAAATGCATTCAATAATTTTTCTAAAGAATGTTAAAAGTCTGGTTGACAAGACGATGATGACGATGCCAATGAGAAAACCATGTTTGTTTTAAGGCCTCAATAATCAACAACATAAAGGAGTTAAATACACATGATGGAAGATAAGAAAAATTTAAATTTTAATAAGAAATTAATGGCAATCCTGAAAACAATATTTCTTCATAAATTTTGAAAAAAAAAAAAAAAATTTTAAATAAAAATTTTGAAAAAAAAAAAGATTATTTTAGGTTGGCAAAAAATTTTATTTCGCTATCCTTGATAACAACGGAGTGGAATTATATTGGACAGCAAACAGAACTGAAACCCACACATCCAGAACTACTCAGAAAGTAAGATATCAATAAAAATGTTCTCTTGTCTAGTATGTAGTGAAACCGTGGTTCAAATCCCAGCTAATACATCTCTACAAAACAAAGTAAAATCAAGAAATACTTATTTCGGCAGGCGTCTAACAATAAAATAACAAAATAATCTCAAATACATCTCAAAAATCTATTGTTAGGGGTGGCCAAATATAAGACCCGATACTATATGAGTGTAATCTTGACTAAGGATTGTAATGCATCAATCCACAAAAGATCAATTAATCAAGTAAGTGAACTAACTGGCTGTTAATGCCCTAAGTAATGTGTATATCACATCTTAAAATTTCTAAGAACGTTGGGTATCTTTGGAGAAAATAATGGGGGCATGGAAAGTAACAGAACATTCAAAAGAATTAATCCTCGAGATTGCCATTCCCACGAAGTAGGACAAACAAATGATCACAAACAATTTTTACTCGTTTTTTGCAAAGGAAATATAGGAATCTGAACACAGTTGTATAGAGACCACACAAATCTAGATTGCTATGAATATAGCTATCAGGATACCAGTGTCTGGGAAAATTTTTTCCAATGTCTTCTGCAGAGCTGTAATGACTAGGGAGAAACAGAGAGTATGGAACATGAGGCGAAGGATTCTTGGGCATCCAGATTTTGAACTTTCTCATTTAAAAGTGATTTGTATTCAATTCACACCTTCCGGATATTTAGGGAAAGCCTGTCTGCATTTATAGTTAATGGCAGAATAGGTATAATCGGTATAACAGAGAGAACTTATAATATTCAAAAAGGCTAAGATTTCTTAAGGAAGCTGGCTAACCTACTGTACACCAGTGCTTTATTTATTTTGTGCGCACTTTTTTTTGTTAAATAATCACAAGATTTTTTTTAATTTATTATGTTAAAAAGCTGTTTGGTTTGATAAATTCTTCTAAGTTTCTTGCTTTGTTTATCAAAAAAAGAAATTTTTTGAATAGTTTGGTAATGAGAAAGAATTTAAAGAAAGAAAAAAATTGAAATTGATTAGAAATAAATTTTTAGTTGAACTTTTTTTTACTTTCTTGGGTTTTTTGTTTTATTCAAAGAGTGGTTAGTAATAATAGATTATTTTCGTTTTTTTTTTTAAAATTTTAATCAGTTTATTTTTCTAAAACCAACTTCCGTTTGTTAGAAATTATTATTATTAATAAGCTAGCCCCCCCCCCCCCCTACCCTATATTTTGATTATTTGGTGTTTTTTTTAAAAAAGTTGATTTTTCAATATTTGTTTGAAAGGTTTCTTTCTGTTTTCTTTTTCAGTGCTGATAACATTTCTTTTTTTAGTTTTCTTGGTTAGTTTTTAATAACAATTTTAAATGGAAATATTTAATAAATTTATTTATTTGTTTGTGGTTTATTACTGTGATAATATCACTGCCATAATAATAATAACAATTCACAGGGAATATGTTTCTTCAAACCACAAAAATATTTCTTTTCAACAAAAACCAAAAAAGAAAAAAAAATTATGAAATGAAAACGATTAATTAGAATTTTTCCATATTTTTTTCTCCCATTTTTTTTTGATACAATATTTCATATGGTTTGTCTAATTAATAATCGATAATCAATTTAATGGCTGGTAAAGAAAAAAAAAACGTGTCTTTGATTAATCAAATACAAGAAATATCACCACCACCACCACTCTACATCATCATCATTATCATGATCATCATTATTATTATAGACAGGCAACATCATTACATTCACGAATTTAAAAAAAAAAGAAGAGCAGTGTAGAGCAGAGCAGGTCTTTAGTTTTCTTGTTTTCCTTACAAAATAAAATGAAAAAAAAAAGATCTTTTCGGAGACGGCATAACAAATATGCAACATATGCGACCATAAAATTTAATGTCTATACTGCAGCAGCAGCAGCAACAACCAACATGCATGCAACCGTGCCATGTTGCCTTAGTGCCTTATTTATACCGTTCAATCCCAATCCAAACTGAACCAAACCAATCCAATCCATTCGTTTTCAATTCAATCGTTTGCAGACACACAGTGTACGAAAAAACTTGTATTCTTTTTCTTTTTCATGCAGTTATTGTTGTTGTTGTTGTTGTATTTTATAGATGGAAAATGTTCATAATTTTCAAATTTTATTTATTTTTCTTGGTTTTTTTTTTTGTTGCCTTTAACCAGACACAATTTGGATTATTTGACAAGTTTGTTTTCATACTTAAAATCATTATTTACTTTATGGTTTCTTTTCTTTTATTGTCTTTATTTATTTTTTTTTTTCTAAGTGTATGAGAAAGAGAGTGTATGATGATGACGATGATGATGATTTTGTTTTTGTGTGGAACATGATAAATCTGTTCAAATGTTTTTAAGTGACACTCTCCAATAATTTTTGCTTTTAAAAACAAAAACAAACACAGAAAACAAAAAAAAAAAAATATCAGCAAAATAAACATGCATAAAATTTATATCTTACATATGTTCATAAATATCATGTAATAATTCCTATCAAATATGAATATGAATACATAAATGCATAAAAAAAAAACAAACAAAAATTATAGAAAATCGTAAAAAATTGCAAAACAAATCGAAAATTTAAAATCAAACGAAAATTTTCGAAAAATTTTTTTAAATTTAAAAATATAAAACCTTAAGAGCATGCTACAAAAAAGTTTAAAACCATATTGCCTAAATATATGCTTTAAAAAGACAGTGCTAATGAGATGAGAACCGTTCTGTGAAGCAAAAGCGTAGATTTTAAAAAGGTATACTCAGCGAAAAGAAAGTTAAAGAGAAGTAAAGACTATTCTCAAATCAAGTGGGTTTGAAGCAATCGAAAACATTGTTGGGAAGCTACAATACTAAGGTCCAACATTTAGATTATGTGACGATGAGAAAGAATCAACGGAACACATTTTTGGAACCTGCGCGGTATTAATGCATACTAGAAGAAACACTTGTTTGCATACCTAGTGCTAGGATAGGAATTATCATTGTTGACTTGAAGGCAGTAGGCAGTTTGTGATTTGTAGTCACACAAAAGGCGGCGTGTAAGTAGAAAAAGTGGATAAAAGTAAGAGATGGGTAATCTCATCCGCAATACTAACCATACATGGAGGGCACAAACGTACCGAAATTTATGCCAAATATAGAAAGACAACCGGAAAGAATCTTTAGAAAACACATGGGCAAGGTAAGTGAGTGCTCCCGCTTGCATTTACTACGACTTTAATTGGTAGCATGCATTCGTTTTAATTTCTTTTTAAATCGAAAATTAAACTTGTTTTATTTTTTGTTCGCCTTGTTTTCTCAGACCTACCTACATGTGTCTTCTTTTAAATGTCTTATTTGTTCAATTTAAACACTAGTTTAACCCCTTTTTGCCATCATCAAAATACATTTTTTTTTGGTTTGTTTTTTTAAGAATTTCAAGTCATTAATCTTATAGAAAGAAATTAAAAGAATTTTTCTTAAGCCTAAAGATCAATGGCATATTTGTCTCCATATTCAGCATTTTCTTGTTAATTTTTTTTCTTTCGTTTCTTTACAGAAAAAGCTGTTGTACAAACAAGGTCACTGATATGAAATTGAATTTTGTTGTGAAGGGGGGCGAATATTTTTTTTTCTGATTTTTTCATTTGAGTTGACTTTTATTTGTTTAAATTTTTATTTTTCTTTTACTTTTTCTCTCTCTCTCTCTTTTATTTTTTTGTTATTTAACAAGATAATTTGCCATTTACAAAAATTAAAAAAAAAAGAAAAGAAAACTTGAACTTTTTCTCTGTGGCAGAGAAAAACAAGGGTCGTTTGCCTTAGAATTTTTCATTTTTCCTTAATTCTTTTTTTGTAATTTAAGGGCAAATAAAACTGAAAACTTTAGACAATTGAAGGCGTAAAAAATTAACTTGTCAATACAATCTAATGTCATAAAGTCTTTCATTCTATCTATTTAGCTTTCATATACTTTTAAACGGTTTTTTTTTTTCTATAAAAAAATGGGAAAAAAAATGGAAAAGTAGACACAAAACTAAGAACCAACAAACAGGATATACAAACAACTTCCTTCCCCTTTGTATACCGAAACAAAAAAGGGATAACTTTTGAATTTTTTCTTAAAATTGTGAGGGAAAAAAAATATCACAATACTTTCTTTTTCTATCAACAATCAGTATCACAATAATTTCCTTTTTTTTTTCCTCAGAAAACCCGAAAGTATGCCTTGAAAAAAGGATCTTTCGGAATAATGGACGTCTGCGGTAAATCTTAACGCGTTTACAATTCATTGCTTATAAATATTCTCACTTTAATAAATATTTTTAAAGAGAAAATCGTTTAAACCGTTAAAGTTAACAAAAAATGTGTAAATTTTGAGTAACGGTACTTACCTCTTTATCTTTGGCAGCTAATAATTCCATGTGATTGTTTTTCATTTCATTGTTATTGTAGTTGTTATTCTCTAAGAAATTCCCTCTCAATTCATCTGCTTTCTCTTCGACCATATCATCGATATGCTGTTGTGTGTCTGACTTATCAGCTTCATGGCTGGTTTTATTTACATGCATAAGTGTTGCCAAGTCTAGATTATTATCTGTACTATTTTGATTTGTTGTTGTTGTTGTTGTTGCTGTTGTTTTATTTACACTATTTTTGTTGTTGATATCACTAATATTAAAACTATTGTTATTATTACTACTGCTGTCTACATCACTACTATCCCCCCCTCTTTGTTGATGCTGCTGCTGCTGCTCTTGTTGCTCTTCTCCAACACATGACGTTGCTGTTGTGGTGTGTATTGTGGTATGTTCCTGCTGTATTGTTGTTGCTGTTGTCTGTTGAGTATCACTTGTTAACGTTGTTGGTGTGGTGGTGGTGGTGGTGTTGTTGGTGTTGGAATCTAAATTATCATTCAAGTTTTCCTTTGCATTGTTGGTGGGTTTTATTTCCATTTGCTCGTCCTGTTGCTGTTGCTGTGCAGGTTGTGGCGAATGCATGGGCGATTGTTGCTGTTGCACTGCAGCAGCAGCAGCCGCAGCGGCCGCTGCAGCAGCTGCAGCTTCCATCATCATAACTTGTTGAGCGTGATTGAAAAACAATTTCGGATTTAAACAGCCGTTCAGCTGTTGCTGATGCTGATGCTGTTGCTCTTCACAGTTTTCACCGTGTTCGTTCTCTTCCTGAGAGCCACTTACGTTATGATTACCCAAATCCGATAGAGGTGGTGAGGGAGAGGGTGTTGTAGCCAATAAATTACCACCGTTTTGGTGTAGAGTTATGGCAGCAGCCACACTATTCAATAGTTTTGTATTGTTATTCGTGAACGAGGGCGACAACAACAGTTTATTTGGTGGGAGTTCAGTCGACGATGCCAAAGCGTTTAGAGCCGCTTCGGCGTTGTTTTCTAGTGCAGCAGCGTTTGTAGCAGTGCTGGCCGTATCGGCGTTAATGTCACTGTCGTCTGTGTTGGGTGTATTGGTGGATAGTTGTTCTTTCAGGGTGCTGACTTCCTTCTCAGCCAAGGTAGCTCTCTGCAAGTAAAGGAAATATATGGGAAATCTTTACTAATGTAATATTATTGACATTATTTACACAAGTGAGATGCATTTCCAAATTATTTACATTGTTTACATAGGACAAATGATTGATATGCCTTAGTTTCAAACTATTTTCCAGCATTTCAATTAAGTTGCGGGCGCTGTAGAGTAGATTTAATTATTTACATAGTTTACTCGAGGTAAACAGCGTCTTATATAAGGTAAACAGGGATTAAATATTTTTTAAAGGAGGCAAACAATTATTATTTATGGATTTAAAACGATTTACAAGATTAATATTACTTTTTGAGGACTGCAAAGTAAATTAAACATTGTTTACATTATTTACACGATGTAAATATTCTTTTAAATGAGATAAATAATTAATTTTTTCAGTTTGAAATGTATTTTTTATTGATTTATTTTAATTTATGGTAAATTTCATTACGTAAACAATTTATTTATTCAGTTGATGTAAATTTGTATGTTTCCAACTGATTTGAGAAATTGTATACAAGTTTTAATTAATTATTTACATTGTTTACTCTACGTAAATATTGCTGATTTAAGATAAACGATTTATACTCATGGGCTTGAAAGAATTTCCGGCTTCCAGTAGGTATTTCTTTCAATTGGTAAGTGAAAAAGGCAGGTTTCATAATACTTTACATTGTTTACATAAAGTAAACAATTACCAAAAATGTTTTCAAATTGTGTTTTTGCCCAAATTTTCAAGAAAATTTTGCTTTTAGATGAAAAATGCTTAAATTTACATAGTTTACCTGTGGTAAAGTCATAAAAAATAATGTAAAATTAAAGATTTTAAATTAAAAAAATTGGTTTCTTAGTTTTTTTATGTAAAAATTTATGCCATAAATTTGTTTCCGTACTAAAGCTAAGCAATTATCCTTTTTTTGATTTTTTTTTTAACTTTTTTTTAAGGAGTTTTTGTAAAGTTTATAGTTTTCTCTGGTTTGACCATTTGCTATTTGGAAATCTAATGACTTTTGATTGTTGTTTAGGGATTAGGGTAGAAGAAGATATACTACATATATGTTGTAAAAAAAGTTTTCTACATATTGAAAATGTTATAAATTTACAGAGAAATTGTCCTTAATTGTTGTTTGTGCAAGCCCTCTCATAACTATGGCAAATAGTTTCCTTTACTGCCCCGGTCTTGCCTTTTGCTAAAAAAAAAAGAAGAAAAACAAACGACGAAACCCTCATTAATTTTACTTTTAAAGTCATTACGGGTTAAATTTAGCCAAATTAATACATTACAAACTCCAAACAGTTGTCGTTGTTGTTGTTTTAGTTGTAGCTGTTGTTGGTGTTGTTATTGTTTTTATATTATTTTGGCCAGACTAAAGGATTTAAATGTTTTCCTTTTTATTATTGTTATTTATCGATAAGGTTTCCCTTTCTACCACCTCTACCTTTCTCTCTCCCTCTCTTTCTGTCTCACTCTGAATTTTTATTCTTTTTGCTGTGCTTAAATAAATATTTCGAACTATTAGTGGGTGTAGTTTTTGATTTTATAACCGTAATTGCCAAAAAAAAAAATAAATAAATAAAATAAATGTTGCAGTCTTTTAGGGTTCAAAGAGAAGAAAGTAAGAGAAAGTTTAGAGAGAGAGAGGTGGTGGAAGTTTAGAGAACTGCATTTAATAAATAAACGGAAGTAATGAGCTTTCGATTAAATCAACAAATAACCGAAAAACTTTTTTGATTTGAAACTTTCTTATAGAAAAACAATAAAAATAAAATAAAAGGAATATTAATTGCAAAACTTTTAAAAAGAGTTCCTTACTCTCCTCCTTTCCCTTTTAAAAAATCTAAAAATAATCAATAATTTTAAAATATAACCCACGGCATGATTTTGAGTTTCAAAAACATGTAATCCGGTGATTAAACATGATCGACTTTGAATTTTAACGGCAGAAAAAACAAAAACAAAAAAAAATAAGAAAGGAAAACCATACAAAAATTATGGCAAATGAAAGCCAAAGGCTATTTAAGATACATACATACACACCCACAAATGCTTACCAAGAAGAATAAGAATGAAAGAAATAAAAGCTACAAATGCGTATATCCTTTTAGCTTGGCAAACATTACAAATGACTGCCTTAAGTAACTGTGTTTGCCTGGCTCAATGGCTTGCTTTACTGTTCGTTTGGCTGGCTGGCTGCCTGGCTGTGGTCGTATTAAAAACCCATTTCAGCCAGACAGCAGTGGCAGTACTATCATCTTTAGCGTGATTTCTCATCTTTAAAAACGACAAAATACAAAAAAAAAAAAATACTAAAAAACACAAAAAAATCTCCACCATTATTGTCAATGTCCTTCAGATTCATCAATAAAGCTTTTGACACACACACACAGATGCATTTATACATAGGGAAAACAGCAAAGGATTTTTGCTGTTTAAAACATCTTGAAGAGTTGAAATAAAAAAAAAAACACAAGAAATAATGGATAAACTCTTCTCAATGCGCCTTCTTTTACCACCATACCCACGTATGTAGACTTACATTGATTTTTGCAAGACAGTTAAGTCTCTCACACCCAAACACCCACTCTATCTCTCTCTCTATCTCTTTTACTTTGTTTTGCTTTTTATATTGTTTATTAAAAGACAGTTAGATACTGTTGGCGATGACGATTGTTGATAATTTCTTACTTTCACTGTCTTCTCTCTCTCTCTCTCTCTCTCTATGCTTTCCTATACATTTACAGGGATTGCTAAAACACAATGTTTGTTTATGTTTTTGAATGTAGTGTGGTGTTGTAAAATGGTGAAAATAATAGTGTAGTGTAGGTAAGAGGTGAGTTTTTCAATTTAAATTTGTATTTATTTGGCTGTAAGGCATTATTTTTAACGAATTGTGATGAAAATTTATCAAAAATTCTTTTAATTTATTTATTTGATTAACTAAACATAATTATTAAATTTATTCATACAAAAAAAAAATTTTAAATTCTTTAAATTTCTTTCAAAAAATTAAAAAAAAAATTACCAAAAAAATATTTTTCTTGCCTTCTCTTTTATTGAAATCATCACTTGTTGAAATTCTATCCACGTGAGAATTTTTGCAAGTGTTGTTGCTTTTTTTTTTGTCTGTTTCATACAAGTGTCTGAAGGTAGGAAAGGCTAAAGCAAAAATAGCTACAAGGACAAAACAGAAAAAAAAATAGCCAACTAGCCTTTAGAGGATTATAACTTTAACTGAATGAAATCGAAAAAAAAAACAAAATAATAAAAGGAAGAGCAGAGTAAAGGGATACTAGTATTGGAAAAATCTAAAAACAATAGAAAATTAAAGGAATTTAAAGGAAATTGAAGACATAATTTTAAAGGCACTTTAAAGAGCTGCAGTTTAAAACAATCAAAAACTTAAAAATATTGATCAAGAAATTTAGAATAATAACTACAACGATGTCTTAGCTCCTCTTTAGCTATTTGCAATACAAGAAGAAGACAAGAAGCTTAAAATGAGATATGAATTGAACGAATCAAATGAAATTTTCATAGGTTTCTCAAGACCAGACCTAGCTATCGGTATTTAAAATAAGAATTAGATTGACTGGTGGCTGTGCCCGCTTCTAATAACTTTTTGTTTATGTTTTCCATGTGAAGAGTGCTTCATTTAACAGAATATATGTATGGTTTTTTTGTTCCAAGTTTAAAGCCTTCTACTCCCCATTCCTCTTTTAAGTATCCATACAATATCTCTTCATGTGATTTTTCTATGGGAATCTGTTAATTTTTTATTACACTCTTATGTAAATGACCTTTTATCATCACTGGCATTTAAACTTTGTGTGTGTTTGTTTTTTCTTAAAAAATATTTTTTTTCCATTTAAAAAATATAAAAACTATAGCCTTTCAATGACCTGTATGTAGAGAAGCTATTAAAAGCTATGAGCAGCGGCTCATATATCATGCTTTTATCAAAAGGGCATTTTTGAATATCTATTTTTCCCACATACTGACTCAGAGTGGCAAAGCAAAAAGGTATGAGGATGGATAGCCACGCTGTGCAAAAAACAAAAGCGGAGTATGTAGAGAGGGATGGCTATCATTTTGAAAAAGAAAAAAAAAAATATTTCCGTTCATTTACGAGAGTCAGACATTAAATGAAATCCACCCGCATTTTAGTTAATTAACTCATTTGCAATCTTGTTTTCTGTGTGTTTTCTCTGCTTTTCTCTGTCTTTCTTTCACAATTTTTAACCAGTCAGCCGCCTCCCAAAAGTTTTCCATTTTTTTTTAAGGCCAAAAACCCCCGAAAAATGTAAAACTCTTTATATTTGTATGAACGAACATTAATTGATTTGTTTAAAGAATTACAGAAAAAGAAAACGAAACGAAATGAAATAAAAAAAAAACACTCTGAATGACTGTATGAATGGCCAAAGTAAAGAAAAAAAAGTATTCATTTGAACATAATCATTATGAAAATTACAAGAACCCTTTTTCCTATTTCTTCTCCGCCACACAGAAGAGGCTTTAGAACACAATTTCAATGGCTTTGGCTTAAAAATTATTGCTAAAAAGATAAAACCACAAATATTTCATTTTCCTTTCAAAAACTCTAATAAAAAAAAACACAGAAAAAATCTTCAACTTAAAATTCAAATCAAACGTGGATAAGAAAAAGTTGGAAATGAAATTATAAAAAAATATATTTGGATTGTATGTATATATGTATGTATAATGAATGATGATAGATTTTTATCATTTAATTAAATTTGGTAATAAATTTTATAATAAGAAATACAAGAATATCAAGTATGATGCCCAAAATAGAAAAGAACTCATTTGAAACTCATTTGATTTCATAAAGAAGCTTAAAAGCATGTTAAAATCCAAAGCTTTTAAAAGCTTTAAGCTTTTTTACGAAATATTTCAAAATTTTTTTAAATTTAAATAATTTTTAGAAAAAGTTCCTCTAAAAGAGAAAATTTTGTTTACTTCTTTTGAAGCACACTGGATTCATGAATATTTATTAAGGATTCTAGTATTAAACTTTCTTAAAGGCTGCCGAAGCCGAAGTCATGACTCTTAGAAATGCGGCGCAATGCTTTTTGGGTGGAGGAATTTGCTCTGAAAATCTCTTGACAGTTTCTACCTACTAGATTAAGTTCAAATAGTTTTTAGAGAAAGTGAAGTTGCCGCATAATAGTAGGTAGTATTGTTAGATGAGCGCGAGTGGTTCAAACTTCAGCTCAGACATTTCAAGTAAAATGAAATATGAAAACAAAGGTTTCTTCGGCGACTTCATTCCAGCTGAAAAAAAAATGCCAAAAAAGTTTCTCATAAAATCTATCTATCGGAATCGAGTTTAAGCTGAATTATCAGAATTAAGAGTGCGATAAGGTAGGTTGTAATGCAGACTAAAGCGGTGTAATGGTCGATTAAACAAGTAAAATCTGTCGATTCTGTGCTGAGGAGAATTATCCATTAGATTTCATACTTGGAACACATGCGGTAAACGGACACCGAGCAGCATCCCAAAGTTTGGCGGGCTAATAGAATTTGAAGAAACATTTTTGGGGTACCATAAGTATATTAAAGGTAGTTCAATAACTTGGACAACTAAGACAATTCTACAGGACAATAATAATAATGCCATTAAAGGCTTAATTTTGTTGCTTTATCACACATTACATCGTTTTAATTTTTGGCCTCAGCACTCTTCTATCAACAGCTCTGATAGTAAACAAAAACTCCGACAGTAAACGTAAATTTTCCATGAAATATTTTTCAAAAATCTGGTGTTCGGAGTCACTTATGAATAAAACTAATGCACATAATATGGATGATGTGAAAAGCTTGGTTGTAATCTTTACTAAAGGATTGTAATGACCATTTAAGTAAGCAATATCGTTTTAGTTATTCGTCTTGTAATATCGTGAATATATTTTAATATTGTATTGTAACTAAAAAAATTAATAACAAACAATACATGTGTAAATTTTATAAAAATTCGAAATATTTAAAAAAAAATTGAAATTCATTTTAAATTCGCGACTTTTGGGTAAACAAAACACCACAAATATTTGCTACGATTACAATTTGTGTTTATTGTTGTTGTTTGCATGTGTTTTTCTTGTTGTTTTGTTGTTGCTATTGTTGTTGTCGTTGTTGTTTTTAATTTCTTTTGAAGAGGGTTAATATTTATTCTGTTGCACTTTCAACTCGTGTTGGTCTCAAGTCTTGTTTTCGCTTTCTTACAAAAGCTCTTCAAAACAGAAAGAATGAAAGGAAAGGAAAGGAATTCTTTTGATTTTTCTTACTCTACCTTACCCCTTTGCATTGGCAAAACCAAAATTATGGCACATTATTGAAGGAAGTAAAAGAAGTCATTGTTTCAGATTTTAAAGCACGCGTCAGCTGCAATTGCAAAAATTACAAAAAAAAAAAAAAAAAAAAACCAAAACAAAAACAAAAAAATCAAACTATAGAATTATAGAAAAAAAAAGAGTAATTTTTGCGCGTGCTAATATAAGTACGTTCGTTCATCATCATGTTCATAACCAATACGATAAAATATTTATCGTTAAGCAAGACGATTTACAATACCGAAGCAGGCAAGCCAGGCAGGCAGGCAAGCAGTCATCAAAGGAGTTTATTTTTTTTCCATTTGTCGTCTCATACAAAAGCAGAGGGGTTGATTGTTCACAACACTATTGAAAAGCCTGGCTGACTGGCTGGTAACAATAAATCAAAGCAAATCAATGTAAGATGACGACGACAACAATTGTTACACCATCCCTAACCGCTGCTGTTGCATATAAAATTATAAAAATTTACCACGAATGTTGTATGCAATGTAATGAAGAGGAAGAGAGAGAGAATGTGAGAGAGTGTTGTATTTAAAGGAGTTGAAATAATAAATGAAAAGTAAAATAAAAAAAAAAATTCTTTAAATGCCTTCAAGTGACAGTTTGTGACAAGAGTTCCTTTTTTTTCTGTGTTATACTTTGGAAAAATAATAAAAAAAAAATTCTGTTATTTTTTGGAATTTTTTAAAGATTTTTTAATGAAGTAAAAAATAAAAGGGGCAGCAATTTTATTCTCTTGTAATTATAAACCACAAACAAATTGAGGTTTTTGAAAAAAAAAAAAAAAAAAAAAAAAAAAAAAAAAAAAAAAAAAAAAAAACATTTTCTAGAAATTTGGTTTACTTTAGTTTTGAAATAATTTTTATTTTTTTTTTTACATGCTAAACCATGTTTAGAAGCCTAGAATTAGGCAATTATTCACCTACAGTTTATGGAAAGTATTACATTGAAATTATTTCAAGGTTAGATCAGTAAGTTCGTGAATTTTTTATTTTTCCACATTTTAACAAGTGGGATTTGGTTCTTAGTAAATTAACTAGTTACTACAACCATTTTCACTCATTCACTCATGTTGTGTGCGTTATTAGCCAAGTATTCACCAAGAAAAATACTCGAGAGATTGTGCCAGGATACACAAATATGGTTTAAATACAAGACCTGGTTTAAATCCAAGGCCTGTAAATTTTCTCTGCCCACTTGCTTAGTCATTCTAAGTCGAATTATATTTTTAGTTCTTGAAAATTCCCGAACTGAGAGTAATACAGCCCCTAGCAGATATGCTTTCCTTTCTTTATTTTGCAATAAGCAAGATCAGAATCAAAGTCAGTTTTTATTTATAAATTGTAAAAATAATTAAGAAAACTTTACATAACCAAATAGAAAAATTGTAGCATACTGTAGGGGCGCCATATATTAATTTCCTGCAAGATTTTTATTAATAAAATCGTTTATTTTAGGGAATTTCAAACGTTTTTAAATTTCTGCTGTAAAATATGTTGTTAGCCTTTATTTTATGTTCTTTACTCTTGAGATATTGATATTGTGTGTGCGTGTGTGTGTGTTTGTTTGAAAAAAGACACTCTAGAATACAACTGACTGTCATATGTTAGAAAAACAATAGAATTAAAAAATAAAACAGGATTAAAAATTTTTTTCTTTTGCCTACTTTTGGGAGGAGTAAAAAAAATAAAAAAAGCAGAGTAATGGCAAGAACAGGCTGTGCATAAAATTAGATGATTTCACTCTAATTACGTTTAAGGCTTAAATATATGTATGTATGTATGTATTCTATAAGAAAATTGCGTATGACGACTGTAGCAATAACAACAAAATAAATAAATAAGAGAAAAAGAATAACAACAGCAACAACAACAAAAAAATTATAAAAAAAAAGATGAGCATATTTTTAGGGTAATGGTAAGGGGGGTTTAATGCCTTTAAAAGAATACGAATAAAAAAACAAGAACAAGACAAGAACAAAAGTAACTAATGATGGCTTATACATCTAAAGTATGTACACACACACACACATCGATGCATAGATATGCTCACATGTTTTATAAGCATTTATTTATTCACTCATTTGCTAACTAAAGTAGAAGGGGTACAGGAGGAAGGAGAAAGTAGAGGGTGGTGGTAGAGCAAGTAGGCTTTTGTTAAAGGGTTTTGACAATTTTTGCTTTTGTCATAAAAAAAGCATTGAATTGAAGTGAACAGAACAGAATGGCGTAAAAGATGCTGCCAAAGCAAGACGATGTTGCGACAATGATGATGCCTTGCCGTAGAAGACACAAAATGAAGCAGAAATTGAAATTAAAATTAGAAAAAAAGGGTTGCATGTACACTCTCTTCCAACTGCCAATACGTTGTAAAGCTTAAGCTGGCAACATTATTTCCAATTTTTTTTTCAGTTCTCTATTTAAAAAGCCTTTTAGATCTACTCATACGAAGACGACAACGATGACGATGACATTTGCAAAGGAAGCGTCATATGTGTGTGTGTGTGGCAATAGACAACCAGCAGTATTGACTTTATCAAGTGTAGCTACATTGTAAAGCATACTTTGAGATATAGTATGAGAGTGAGAGAGTGTAATTTTTGTCTTTTGTAATTTGAATTGACATGAAAATGTTAAAAATTCAAAACCATACTTATACTCACTCACTCACTCCTTTCACTGTTGGTCCTTAAAAAATATATTTTTTTTCTGTTCATGTTTTGCTTTATTTTAACGCCTGCTGTTAGACTTTAAAATTTTTTTATTTATGCTTCTGTTTTTTTTTTCTTTCCAAGGCTGTCATGTTTTCTATGATGATTGTTTTGTTTTATTTTCATTAAATTTCTTAAGAATTTAAGTTTGATTGGCAGAGGGGGAGGGTGGAAAGGGTGGGGGTGAATAAGGTGGGGGCAATGGATTGAAACATTTTTGTTTCTTCTTGTTTAATGTGTGTGTAATTGCAAATATGTTTTAATAGACAAAAAAAAAAAAAAAAAAAAGCAGAAAAAAACTGGAAATATTTGTTCG
>QOCX01000106.1:196214-234178 GCA_005959815.1 Sarcophaga bullata
ACATTAAAAGAAAGTGCTTTGTTCCCCCCTTTTCTAAAAAAAAATTCGTTAGAACAGTAAGAAAGAAAGGGTATTTCAATAAAAATTGGAGCTCAAATAAAAAAAATTATTTAAAAATATATAAAGACAGAAATTATTGCCTACTTTAAGGGGAACCAGTATATCTTAGCAGGAAGTTCTAAAGGAACAAGGTAGAGTCGAATTGCGAGCAAACTAAAGTTTATGATAGATTGGATGAAGAACTCAAGCTCGTGTTATATGAAGTGGTTCTGCACATTACTTTGGTCCTTGATAATTTTGTACGCATGTGATCTTACCAGCACCTAATTGCAGTAGTTAGGCGCAGATTTTTAATTTCATAACTTTTTGTCTGGTGTTCGTAAACGCTGTATTACTGGAACTATTATTTTTTATTTTGGATAAGTTTAAGCCCCTAAAAGTATGCACTATTTTCAAGTATCATTAGATTATTATTTTAATGCCATGTTTACTACCTTGTTATTGATATTTTGAAACAATATTTTAATGGCTTGATGTGTTAAATACCTAAAAATCCTATCCTTTCGTTAGAATATATGAATTTATTTTGTTATTTTGGTTATGTTGTTAGAAAACCAAAAATTTTTTTTGGTATTTTCTTATTCACATATTTCCCTAAAAAAAAAGTAACGATCCTTTTTTTCTACACATATGAGTTGCGGTAGAGTGTTGGAAAAAAAGGACAAAAGCCTGTTGGGCTGCAGTTATGATGGGAGAGCGTAAATCTAGTACCAGGGCGAGCGGACGGTCAATGAATGTGAGTGAGTGGAGAATATTTCATTTCTTTACTTTGTATTTAATATTTAAATAAATAATTAGCAAAAAAGGTTATATTTTTTCGTTTATATGTATGTGCTCACAATATATGAGTAATTGTGGTATGCCGGGGCCTGTTTACAATATAATGCTACTGCTACTGCTGCTGCTATTGCTATTGCTGTTGCGGCCACTGCTGATAATAATAATGCTGATAATGACGATAATAATGATGATGATGATTACGGCAGCAAGAGTTGGTGGTAATATTTGCCTGGGTTGAACGAGTGAATGACTGAATGAATGAGCGAAGGAATGAATGAATGAATGGAGGATGAATGTTTGTTTTTTTTTTTAATTTTTTTTCTGTTCGTAAATACACAATGTTAATGATGTTTGGGTATTAAAAAGCAAATGTTATGAAAAGGAAAAATCTTCTACAAAATTTTTCCATACCTACTCCCTCTACTTCCCCCCACTTCTCCTTTGTTTTTTTAACTCGTTTGGAGTCATCAATGTTAAATGTTTACCTTATTCTATTAAATAAAAAAAAAAATCCCATAGATTTTATTCTTTTATAAGGCTAGAGAGTGTTTGGTAACTGCGTAGTTTCTATTCTATTTTTTCAATTAATTGCTAAAAAGTAAACAATACATTAGAAGTTCTCTACACACACATATGTAGGCCTCCTCCTCCTATAGGTAGGCAATGACTATCTAACTATACGAAACTAAACAATAATGCATATGTAATTATTACTAATTAAAAGCAAAAAAAAGTTTTTTTTTTATAGTTTAGCAAATATTTTTAAGCCTTTTATTTCAATTCTATTAATGGGTTTCATTTTACCAAGTTTTTCACATATTTGTTTAGCCTTAAGGTAGGCCATGCAATTTATATTATAATTTCTGTTTAAAGGTATGCTTTATTGTGTTGCTAGAAATATTTGTTTGTGTTGATTTGAAACCCTTTTTCCAATTATTTATGAAAAATTAATGCTTTTTAGCTTTGCCCGCCTAAAATTTGACCATTGTTTCATTACTCCTGCCCCAGATTTATTGTTTAGATAATTAAAAAATTTTATTTTTTAAATTTCCTTTAGAAGCATAGTAAGGGAAGGGTCATGTAATATGGAAACTGTGATTGTTATAATGTTTAGGAATGAAAAGTAAGGGAAAACCGTTTTTTTTTTAGATAAAAATACATTATAATTTTTCAAAGGCAAATTTTAATTTTATGTTTAAATCAATGCCCCTCAAAGTATGTTATCATTGTTTAGAATTCCAAAAACATCTGATTTGAATTGCTTAAATGTTTCTAACATTTGTTATTACAATCCTAATCCTAATGTAATAATTGTGGTGCCTAAAAGTATGCCATGTTTTGTTTAATGTTTCCAATAAAGGTAAATGCTTTATTTTTCAAAAAATTTCAATCAAATTTTATTCATTGTAGTTTATTATGCTCTTTTAACTTCCCATTTTCAACCACTTTTTATACGGCTTCTTAGAGCATACCTTGTTTTAATTATTTTGTTATCGATTTTCTTGTTTGGTTACGGTTTAAATCTTTGCCAAGATCAATTAATTTCATTTAATTGCGTGTACCTATATTCCTATAGACAAAGGATATATGTGTGTATATATGCTTATGCTTTTAAGCAAATAAATTGCTATCCTTGTAAACTGTCTCTTGCCCTGTAAATAAATAGGAAACATGAACACAAATTCATAACCTTCCAACAAGCAATTCAATCAAAAATTTCCAATCAATGTCAATTTGGAAAGTAAAAAAAAGCCTCTTCTCTTCTATCTGTTCTCACTATTTCCCCACTATTTTATCCTTTTTTTGTGAAGGCAAAAGCAAAATGTAAATATTATTATCCTTAAATGGGACTGAGAAATGAAAACTACTCTGCCAACGCGCCACAACCCCTTAACATATACTCCATTCTGTCACTCTACATGCCCGTCAGAAGATGTGTATTTAAAACCGAAACGAATTAATTTAATTAATTACAATCATGTCTTATTAGATTTGAAAATGTTGCAGCTTGGCAAACGACGAGGACGTCGTAAAAAAAGAGGAGTTAACAACGAGTTTAGCTCAAAAGCAGAGGAAGGAGATGTGTGGAGGTGTTTTTTGTTTTAAGAAATCGATGTGGCATTAAAATGGAACTGCCTTCTATCATTTATAAATGACTGATTTGCTTAAGATGCCACCCAATCTTTTCTACACACTTCATCAAATGTTTTGGGTAACAAGACTGTCTGTTTGTCTATCTATCTGTCTGTGAGTTTGCCGAGAAGACAAAGACACAAGCACAGTAAAAAGTTCGTTAAGTTTTGTTTGTCGTTTTGTAAATATAAAACATTCCTTAAGGACCTTTAAGGCAAAGAAAGCAAACAGGCAGGCAGATAGAGAGTTACAAATTTTCTAATCAGTTTTCAAATGTTTTCCAAATGATTGTTGAATCCAATCGAAATTTTTGTCATTTACGAAAATTTATAATTGTCACATACAAATCGTAAAAGATACAATGACTGACAAATGAAAAGGGTTGTGAAAAAAGAAACATTGAAAATGACATCGAAATGTATAATGAATTGATTGGTAACAAATTTATCAGAAAAATAAATAAAAAAGAAGTAATTTTAAAAAACTGATGATAAAATATAAAAAATGTAGGATATCTTTAGAAACAGCTACTAAATTTTAAAGGAATTTAAATACAATGAAAATAGAAAATGAAATTAAATATGTAAGGCTGACAACATAGTTTTCAAAATATTAAGTTACTTTTAGGAGTATATGAATCTAACAAAAATTGAACAAAATGAAGCTCATTTTTAGGCGAAACTGTGTAAATGTTCAGAATGTTAAAAGAAATTAAATAAAAACATAACTCTTTGCGGATGATTTTTAGCTCTTTAAATAAAAAAATATTGCATACTTTTAGGTTGACTAAGAAAAATCTAAATGATAGTAAATTAATTCATATTTTTTTTATTTTTATAAAAGTCCCTTAAACAAATTGAGATTAATTTTAGGGGCATAAAGAGCTTAAAAATACAAAATAAACCACACTTTTAGGTTAAAGAATGCAATTTTTTTATAGGAAATTAAAATAAATTAACTAGTGAGTAGTTAATTAAAAAATAAACACATTTGGGCCTACTTTTAGGATTAAAAAGTTTTTTAAAACAAGTGAAATATACTTTCAGAGACATGAAAAATATTGAATTTAAAATTTTTGTTACATTTTTCTTTATAATTTTAAAAGATAAAGATAAAACTCTTAAGAATTCTATTTTAATTAAATTTATTCGAATATTTTTCATTAAAATAAGCTTTTAACTCCTACACTTTATGCAAAATTTCAATATTTCAGTCTCAATTTTTTTTTATATTTTTGAATTAAATTAAAATTCAGTTTTTCTTTTTTAACACAGACAATAACACACATTGCAAATGATCATAAAAAAGCGACAATGATCATTAACAAAACTTACATAAAAAAACCAAAAAAAAAAAAAAAAAAAAATTGTATTGAATTAAAATCATGACTTAAGACTCATCATCAGTTCTTTTTATACGAGCTTATGGATAAATAAGCATAATACCGGGGTAAATGTCGTCAACGTAGTCATCATCATCATCATCAACATCGTTAAAGTTTGATTGTTGCATGGATTTTATCAGACCCTATACTACACCACACTACACTACACTACAGGCAGGAAGAACTCTTTAATAAAAACTAAAAAAAAAAAAAATAATCTACACACATACACTCTGTTTTAAATTGACGTATTTAAACTCCTTTGCCTTGCCATTCATAATACAAATTCACATTCATTTACCAGCATACATATGCTTAAATTAAAAACCCAAATTTATAAATTTTTTATTTGTTGTTGTTATTGCTTTGGCTGCTTTTAAAAGTATTGATTGTTATATTTCGTTTCGTTTTTTATTGATATCAAGAGTTTTTTATGAGAACGTTCTGCTTTTTTTTTAATGATTTCCTGTATGTTTGCAAAACAATTGATATGCAAAATTAAATAACAACAACAACAACAACAACGAAAACAAATTCGAATGAAATATTAAACTTGAACAGAAAAAAACATGGCAATAATTAAATTCGATCGAATTTCAAATTGTCAAAATTGAACACAATAAAACAAAAATAAGAAAGAAAAAAACAATACCAAAGGAAATTGAATTTCAAAAGCGTGGGATTATTATTTTTATTTTTAACTACAAAAAGAAAAAAAAAAGCAGCTCATTTTGTAAAAATTGAAGGTTATTTTATGGATTTTATTAAAGAAATTCTAAATATTTTCTAAAGTTTAAATCATTATTTGAATATACGAAGCATTTTTAAAAACATTTCCGTAATTTGTGTGTTTCTGCAACATTTCCGTTACTTTCTGTTGTTGTTGTTGGAGTTGTTTTTAAGATTGAATTTGAAATATTATTGTGTCTCTTGTCTCAAACAACAATTATTTATGCTCCCCAACAAAACCACACAAATACCTAGTAGAAGACTTTTAAATCTCTCTCTATCTCTCTTGCTAACTGTATCATTCTGATTCTCTCTTCCTCTCTTCTAGAAAAAACATAATGTAACTGTTTCTTTGTTTATAATATTTTTTTCAAAAGCAGCAGCTCCCTTGCTTTACAAAATGCAGCATCACACAGCCAAACAGACATAAGCAGTTATAAACTGAACTGAAACTCATCTTATTTTGTCAGTCATCAACTACAAATACAACCACATTATTATTATTATTATCATTATATTGTTGCAGTTTTTTTTTATGCTGCTAAATATGATTTATTTTTTCTCTTCTCTTTTCTTCTTTTTCTAACTGTTAACAAAACAAAATAATAATAAACATGTCTATACATGCTTAGATGTGTTGACAAACGCACATACATACATATATACATTATTTTATCCACTCATTTAAAGCACTGTTACGTTCTAATACGCACACACACATGTACAAACTAAGGAAAGTTGTATAAACAGTGACTGTGGTAAGGCTTTGAAAGGAAGTTGATTAGAGAGAGGGAGAAATAGACGACAGAATTAACAAGACATTGACTTTTGAAACTAGAAAGTATTTAATTTTATTTTTTAAATTTAAATTGCTTTAGAAAACGGCATAAAATTTATTTTTAAATTAAAAAAAATAAAATAAAACAATTATTTAAAAAAATTATTATTTTTAAACACAATTTTACAACAAAGAAACAAATTAGACAAATTATGTTCAAACGGAAGAGAGAAAGTTTTGTATTTTTAGAAAAATTTATTATTTTTTTCATTTGTTAAGTAAATATGTCATTAACTTTAATGTTTTGAAAGAATTGCGAAAGAGAAAGAGCTTTAGAGATTTGACGGTAACTGTTGCAATTTTTTTATTTTAACATAACATAACCACAACAAGCCCATTCATCCATTGTAGATAGAATGAGCGAACGAAGGAATATAACATTGACTGACTGGTTGGCTACATTTAAATAATAGGGGAGTTTGGTTTTGTTTTGATTTACCAGGCTGGTCAGCTGCGTGGTTGGTTGTTTGTTGTGTTAAATATTATAAACGCGGTTTATGTTAATGGCCGCTGTTATTATTGTTGTTGTTGTTATTGTTACAGTTAAATAATAATGCCTACAATGAAATATATGTAATGTTAGTGTGTGTTATAATTCTAAATGTCCACTTTCATATCAATTGCAGGCTTAACCTTACTTTCACACGTATACTCGAACAATATATACATGCATGTATGCATGCATACCTTAACTCTCTGCTGTTTACTGTTTACTGTTTTCATGCACTCACCATACATACGTTAGAAATTAAAAAATACTCGTATATTGTCTATCATTATTACTGTAAACAAACTCTGTCCTACTCCTTTTCACGTTTAATGTTGAAGAGAGTGAGTTAGCGGGAGAGAGTGTGTGTGTGTGTGTGTGTGTTTAAAATGTGTGTTGTTGTTATGTGGTTGGTTGCTTTTAAAATGCAACAAAAGATTTTGCTTTATTCGGGTGTGTGTGTGTGCAAAATATGTTTTAATGCATGGGTATGTTGTATTAAAGTGCAGAGTTTTTTGGAAGGGTTATTATTGTTTTGGTTTATATTTTGGCGGTCATTGTTTTTTTTTTCTTTCGTTTTTGTCTCATTTACAGGAATATGTGTGTCAATTGTAAAAGTGTTTTGTTTACTAACGTTGTGAAAAGAGGAAAGAGGTGAATATACATAAATCTCTCGCACATATGGGTTAGGACTACCATACTCCTTGTAATTAAAAAATAAAATAACGGCATTAGAACACAAAAATAGTAAGGAAATGTTAATTTTAACATCGTAAAGGTTAAATAACATAAAAATGAGCAAAAAAATGTAAACAAAACATTACAGAAAAACAGTTTTGAATTGTTTTAAAGGAAATTACTGTAAGACTATGAAGCCTATGTAAAATATTAGGCCTTTTAATAGGTTTATTTGGGGATTATTGTTATTTCTTTGATGTGGTTTTGTTGTCATTTATAATTTTTCCTTTGCTTTTGCTTTCTAAAAATGAACATTAAAATTTTCTTTTAAAATTTCTTCTTTTATTGTCATTGCTCTCCGTCACTTATTGTCTTAAAATATTTCTGCAAAAACAAAAAAAAAAAAAAAATATAATTTGCCAAGGCGTAATAATTTATATACTCGTTATTGTTGTTGCTGAAGCTTTTTTTGTCATTTAAATTGTAGTAGGCCTAAATAATAATCTTTTATACTAAATTTAGCATTCATTCTCTGCAATGCAAAAACAAAACAAAACACAAAAAAAAACTGCATTTGTCTGCAATAGCCGCGCAGACATTGTTTATAATTGTTATTGTAGTTGTCACTTGTAAATGATGAAGATGAAACGTTAAGCGTATGAAAGAGAGAGGCAGAAGCAGGGAGAATGAAGGAGCGAAAGTGTTTAAACAACGTTGACTGAGTTGATATTTAAAAAACATCGATTTTTCCCTATCAAATCCATAATGTCAAGCATTAATTAATTTTTAGTTTCGTTCTTCTTTTCTTTGGTGCAACTGCCGCTGCTGCTACTGCTACTGTGCACAAACTCTTTGTACATGTTTAACAGAGAGTAACAATGCCAACCAATATAACACTGAGAAAAATTTTTGCTTTGCAATTAACAAAGAAATTGAAAATTTTTATAAGCAAAACTATTTGCTCAGTGTTTTAGGATTTTCTTTATTTGAAAACAGAGTGTAATATTTTATTTGTGACAAAAAAAAAAAAAAACAACAATAAAAATCATACAAAATTTTCACTCCACTTGTCTGCGCTAATGCAAATGCTATTGTAATAATTTCCTTGTTGTTGTTGTTATTTTATTATTATTTGTAGCTACAATAAGTTGACTAAAAATGTACACACTGTTGTTGTTGTTGTTGTTGTTGTGGCATGTTAATAAAAATAGGCAAATAATTATTTAAGAATTCTTGATTAATTGGCATTGTGGTTTTTAGTTTTTCACTGCGTTTTTTACGGTATTTTATTTGATTTTCTCTCTTTTTTTTTTAGATGCCAAAAATAAAAGATAAAAATTTGAACAAATTTCTAAAATATAACAAAAAAAAAAAAAAAAAAAATATTTATCTGTCGAAAAAGTATATAAAAATTTCGTAGTTTCTATTCAAAATATATAAAACATGTATTAAGCTTAAATGAGCAATAAAAACTGTAGAAATTTTTAATGAAAATTAAAAATATAATCACTAAAACGGAGTTTTTAATCCCTTAATTACTGTTGACATCATGTAAATTGTTGTATTTTTATAGTTTTCGATTGTAAAAATAATTCGTTTTTAATTGCTATACTTCTACATTGTTTACCTATTATTTACATCATGTAAACAGTAACATACTTTTCATTTTCATATATTTTTAGCTTTGTTTGCATAATTTATCTATTTTTTTACGACATGTAAATAATATTTTTTTATATAATTTTGAATTTCATATGCAAATTTAACAAGTTTTCATGACTGTCTGTCTATTCCTTGCTCATTGTTAAGCTATTGTTTACTTTATTTACATATTGTTTACGCAATGTGAATAACTAGTTTTGAAAATATTTTTTAGTTTTAAACACAATGAATTAACTTCTTACTAAATTTTTACATTATTTACATCATGTAAATAATACTTTTTTTTTATTAAATTTTTACATTGTTTACATCATGTATATAATTTTTTTTTAAATTAATTTTTGAATTTTTAAACAATTTTATAGGTTTCAGATTAGTCTTTCACGTTTGTACATTGTATATTTATTTTTCTGAACTTGTTTACCTAAAGTTTACGTATTGTAAATAATTGGTTTTTACACAATGTTTTAATTTCATATGCAATTTTTATTTTTTATTGTTTTTTTTATTTTTTATTGTTTTAATTTTTTTAATTTACATGTTGTAAACAATTATTTTTTCAATTTTGGACTGAAACTGTCTAAACTGTATATACTATATACATTGTTAATCTATTTTTTACATTGTTTACCTATTATTTACATGATGTAAATAACAATTTTTATATTTTTTTTTATTAAGACTTTTTAAATGTTTGTTCTTTTTATAGCATTGTTAAGTTAATTTTCGCATTGTTGATGTATTGTTTACATGATGTAAAGAATTATTATTTTTTGGCAATATTTTTATATTTTTTTAAAACTTCGAACTTTTTATTTAATTTCTGTATATTTACATTGTTTGCCTATAATTATTTTTACCAATAATTATTTTTACGTTTATGTTGTCTTTTTTTCCTACTATTTTCTTTAATAGGATTTTATAAGGCATTCTTAGTATAAAGTTTTTCACTTTTTTGTTGTTGTTATTGTTGTTATGATTTTATGCTAATTTTTAGTATTTTTAAAGTTTTCAATAGCCTTTAATTTTGTTTAACACTATTTTTTTCAACGTTTTTTGCATAATTCATTCTGTTATTTTTTTTTCAGGCATTCATTCATTCATTCATTAATTCTTAAGCCAGTCAACCAACCAGACCTTTAACAGCCTTGAAACTCATATTGTCGCTGGAAAAGGCCTTTACTTTACACTGGCTTTTACAATGAATACTATACACATGACAACAATGGCTTTTTTTATACAAAATATTTACGTTCATTAAAAGACAGAAAAAAAAATAAAACAGAAAAAAAAACCAGAAGACAGTAAAGAAAAGCGAGGCGAAGAATAAACAGGCTTTTAACAGCCAAAATAACGCACCTCTTTTTCGCTGCTTTTTTTCTTGTTGAAAAAAAAAAAGAACAACAAAAACGCCTACATTTTCACTCATGAATGAGGCTGGCGAGGATTTTTTAAACAATCATAATGAAGATCATCATCATGATGTTGTTGTTTGATTATGATGATAATGATTGTATTATGAATGAAAATTTTACCGGGCTCTAGTTGGTTTTTTGTGTGCAAAACATTTTTTAAACATCAAGAGAGAAAGAGAGAGAGAGAGAGTGAGGAAAAACGGTTTTAAATTATTACCGTACATATTTAGCCTGGTTTTGTAAGACAAAACAGTGACGTTTATCTGAAATCGTTTGACTTACAAAAACAGAGTATATTTGGGAGACAATAATTTAAGACGTTTTGCCTCTGTCTCTCTCTCTCTCTCTCTCTCTCTTTTTTTATGATTGTGGTTTGTCTGCCTATTTGTTATTGTAAAATTGAAATATAACTCACTGTGTGTGTCATTAGATTGAAAAGGTAGATGTATGGGCTTACCTGCAATGAAATAAAAAATAAAATCTTAATTAATAAATTATTGTTATTACAATTAAAATTTCTATGAAATATTTATTAATTTAATTTCAATACCAAATAATATAAAATTCCTTAAAAAATTCTTTTGATTTTTTGAACGAAAAAGAAAAATAACGTTTTGCTCACGTCAAATAACCATTAACGACTGCTGTTTAAGCGTGTGATAAAAAATTCAAAAAAAATTAATTTCTTTCGAGAATTTAAATTCAAATCTAAAGATATTATTTCATCATTGAGTACTAAAAAAAAAATAACTAAACTAATAAATCTTTTTTTTTTTTAGTCTATCCTCCAAATTAACAATAACAAATTCATAATTATTAAGTAGAATTATTAACAGAAAAATAAAGGAAAAAAAATACGAAAATAAATAAAATTTTTATCAATTTCTCGCTGTTTTATTATGAAACATTTGTTGCTGTTTAAAAGGAGTCATAAAATGAAGTAGCATGTTTGACGACAAAAAAAAAAAAAAAAAAAAAAAAAAAAAAAAAAAATAGAAAAAAAAGATAAAGAAAAATCTGAAATTATTATTAAATTATTAAACAAATAAAGTGTTGTTTGGTTGGCGTTTTTTCGAAATATTTGTTGAATCATAAATCAACAGAGGAAGAGATTTCTGTTGCTGTTACTGTTCATTCGTACGTATTACTGTATTCTTAACGGATTGATGTCTATTGGTTCAGTAACAATTGCTTCTTTTGATAAGATAACACAATAATAATACCGCCTTTCCCTTCCCCCTTGTCTTTTCTCGATTAAAACCATAAAAATTGCTAAGATTTGATTGGTTTTATTTGCTTTTTAGTTAACGTACGATTATCATTGTTTTTCTTTTTTTTAATTTTAATTTCAAATATGGCTGACTAGTAATAAAAATAACTCGTAGTCATTTAATCAGAAATTAAATAAATATTGAAATAATTTATTTTCATATTCAGATTGTAGATAACAATCCAACAAAAACAGTTACAATTTATAACTGAAATAACCTTAAAACACAAATAGTTGTAATAAATCAAGAAATTCAAAAATAAAACCTACAAATAATCATCTGTACTAAAATTTAGTACAACCAAAAATTACTCTCATTTATATGTTTTAAACAAAACTTAGTGCTAAATTTTTAGTACAAAAAAATTCATGTTCTTTTTCTGTGCCTTCATGAATCCTATACAGAAAAACTAGAGTACTAAACTTTTAGTCAATTGAAAATTGATTTTTAGCCTAAAAAACTTAGTACTAAATTTTTAGTACAAAATTAAAAATATAGTCTTAATTATCGAAATAAGGCTATTTTTTTTTTATTTAGAATACCAAGTGAATTTAGTACTAAAGCAAGGTTCCAATAAAATTCTTAAGATTTAAGCTAATTAAAGAGAAATTGTTAAAGAGAAAAGAGAAAACTTTTTAATTTTGGTACTAAAATTTACATTTAATTTTAAAAAGATTTATTTTTTCTGGTATTTCTTCCAATTATCTTTTTGATTATTTTCCCCTCAAAAAGAATCTCTTCTTTTATTATATTTCATTTCATTTCATCTTCTTTTTTATATTTATTTTCCAATAGTGTATGTATATGCAGGTGCAAATGAGTACTTTTTTCCAATTTTTTTCCTCTTCTTTTTTTTTAACTGCTAACATTTTTGAAGAGAGCCCTGCTTAGCACCTAAAAGCATACTTCTTCTTCTATAACGAAATAAGAAAAATGCTAAAATACGAATAATTCCGTTATTTTTTTTTTTGCTTTTTTTTTCGTTGAACAGTTACGTTGCTGTGCTCTTCAATTTTTTTTTCTTTTTTTTTTATGTGAAGCCCTCTTCACTCAAGCAAATAAAGACAATCAAGGCATGAGAAGAAATGAAATAAAAGTGTATGAGTGTATAACAGTATAAGTGTGTGAACACATACAACATACATTTTTATATATCTACCTACATACATATGTATGTACAAATATGTATTTTTTTTTTGTATATAAAAAGGAAAAAATCTATAGAAAAAATCACATAAAAATAAAATTTATTTTTATATTCTTAATACATACATATGTATGCAAGTGTGTGTAAGTGTATGTGTGTAAGTGTTTATGTGTTTGAGCAAAAGTAGGTGGTACTCTCTTTTTGTCATGTATACATGTGCTTGCTTGCTAGCGCGTGTGTGTTTGTGTCTGTGTGTATGTATGAGTATTAAGTTAATGTCATTTATATACTACATCATCAACCAAGTAAAAGCAATAATAACGGCAACAACAACAACAACTATTCATATTACACACCCAACGGGTATAGAGTTTTATAGATGGATTCCCAATCGTAATCAATGTTGGTTTTATACATGCACACATAAATCCATACTTATACACTTTACACACCGACACATACATACATATACACATGCATACATTTACCGTATTTCATATTAAACTCTCTTTTACATGCTCAAATACTAACGAAATCGAAAAAAAAAGGAAAAATAAACCAACAGACACACAAGAGCAACAAAAAAAAACCTCCTATATACACTTGAATTTATTTTTTTTTTCTCCCAACAAATATTTGTAAAGAGAGTCAGTAGCAGTATAGGGTAAAGAGGGGGGCTTAAAGAGTGTAATGGTGTAAAAATATAGATGAATGTAAAGGGCATTTACAAATATATCACCAATACAAAAAAAAAAAAAAAAAAAAAAACAAAAAAAAAAATACTAAAAAAATAAAATAAAAAAACTGAAGAGAAAAAATTACACACACACACACACACACACAAACAATATGTATAAAAGTTAACGACCATAAGAGTAAAAGAGAGTGAGTAAGCAAGTAAGCTTAAGCCAAAAAATGTGAGAGTATTTTTTTCGGGTAAAGCGCCTGCGATAGAGAGAATCCTATAACAGCAACAGCAATAGCAACAACTACAACTCAACGAAACAAATAAAAGAAAGCATTTCTTTTTTATTTTCTTTGGTTTTTTTTTATTATTTGCTTGCTTGCTTTCTACCCATATTATTTATAAAAATTCAATAAATACATATAGAAAGGAAGAAAAAAAAATGAAAAAAAGCAAGCAACAACAACAAGAAAAAAATAATGGTATAAAGAAGAAAAAGATGAGAACAAGAAGCTGTAAAATATTCTTTAAGAGCAAGTATAGATGAATAACAACAAGAATGGTTGGATGGTTGGGTGGGTGGTGGTGTTGCTGGATAATGTTGGTGGTCGTGGTGGTGGTGGTGGGGAGCAAAATGTCATTATTGGTAAACTGGTTTGTTGTTAATGGTGTTGAAATGTCCTCTCGCTCTTTTATAATATTTACCCCCCCGAGAGTTAAATAGAGAGGGAAATTTATATGTGAACTAAAAAAGGAAACAAAAAAAAAATGGGAAAAAATCAACGAATTCAATACACACTCGTGTATTGAAATTTACCATCATTTTCCAATTGTAGCACTGCAAGTATGTATGTATGTATAAGAATGTATACGTAACAGTAAGTAAAGTTGTATGTGTCTGTGTTTTGTTAGAGTTTATATACCTTTACGAAAATTTTTTGGTATGAATCTGTGGGGAATTAGTGGATGGTAGATGGATGAACGGTATTGGGTAGGGTAGGTAGTTATTCTTTTATGCTGTGCATTGGGTTCATTGGATGTTTTTTCGATTTTTATATATTTTTAACGGTTTTTTTTCCAAAACTTTTTTCGTTTTGTTCTTCCTTTTTACAGCATATTTTTTTATTTATTTCCATTTGGAGCGCGTTTTTTTTTACTCGTATTTTCGTTCATTTTTTTTGGGTGTCAATGTATAGGAAAATAGGAATAAAGAATAAAAAAAAATTGTTTTTTAAGTTTTTCTTCTGTGAGCATTGAGAGTCAATTGAATTCGATTGGACGAATGGCAGACGTTGTTGGGGAAAAAAATAAATAAAAAAGGGAAAAAGATGGTACTTTAACAATAATAAAGAAAATAAAGAAGTAAAAAAATATGCCAGAATCTCAAGAAGGAGTGGTAAATGTAAATTTATTACATATAACTACGCTCACACGTACAGACATACATATGTATTAATGTATATAGATAGATAGATAGATAGAAAAAAATATATAATACATATGTAAAGGAAAATTTATAAGAGATAAAAAGAACACATTAAAAGAAATTCAATTTATTTTAAGTTACGAAATAAAAAAAAAAATCCTAAAAATCATCTTAAAACATTCCAAATAAAAGTTTAATCCAAATTACAATTAAGTTAAATGTATGTACTATAATTTAGTACATAAAAAATATCGTTATAACCCCTATTAAATTCAGAAATTTAAAAGAAAGTTGAACAAACGCAAAATTTAATGAAATATCCGTTTTTAAGCAAAAATTATTAAGTACTAAAATTTAGTACTAATAGAAACATTAAGTACTAAAATATAGTACCTGGAAATTTTTGTAAATATATATTTCAACACAGATTCGGTAAGGAAAATTAAAAAATCTGTTCAAAAATATAGTTTTCCTTAAAAAAACATGTTTGTACTAAAATTTAGTACAACAGTTTTTTCTCTAAACCTTGGTATAAAAACATGAATTTTGTAAAGAAAATTAAATTAAAGCGTTACTACTGAAGTGCTAAAATTTAGTACTAAATATTTTCATTTAAATCTTTACAATGCATTGCTAAATACAAAAACTTAAATTTTGCAAAGCAAATGATATTTAAGTTTAAATCTTCATGTACTAAAATTTAGTAGCAAACATTTTCTCTTAATCTCGACAACGCAGTGCTAAATCAAATTTTTTAATAATTCAAATACTGAAATTTAGTACTGAACATTTTTATGTAAATCTTTACAATTAAAAGCTAAAATTAAGGTTTTTAATTATTTTTTCATTTAAAAAAAGTGTTTCAAGTTACAAATACAAAAGTACTAAAATTTAGTACACGTTCATTTTCTCTAAATTTATTAAAATTGTATCTTGTATCTGAAATAATAAATTTAAATCTAGCAAATGGAAGTTTTTTAATTTTTTCAATTGAAAATTCGAAATAAAAGTTAATAAAACGTCAGTTTGATTTCTTTGTCCTTTTCCAAACGAAATTTTTATTTCATTTGTCGTGCCTGGCTTTGCAGTAGAAACGAACGAACGAACGTAACGTAAATGACATTTCCATATAATAACCACGTCAATCATTTATATTTTTCAACCCAAAACACACACACTGACTGATATACTCTCTCATACATAAACATTACGTATGGCGTTCATATAGTACTGAAGTCCTTATAAAAACGACAACAACGTCATATACTTAAATTGTACAAACTTTACAACAACAACAACAATAACAAACCGAAAGAAAAAAATTTTACTTATTTTTTTTTTATTATTATTATTTGTGGAACAACCTTTTCTGTATTTTTTCGTGTTTTTATTTCATTCATACATTTATTCACATAAACACACACACGCTCACATACATACACACACATGCAAACAAAGTTTAGTTCGTTGTCGTCGGTCGTATGTCTCCGTAAATGTCCCTAAAAACATACCCTCTTATACCCTCTCAACGAAAATAAAAAGAAAAAAAAAACGAATCAACATTACATACGTTATCATACTCTGGGTATAGGTGTATGGATGTATATGTGAGTGTATATACAAAAATAAAAACCTTAAAAACGTAAAATTGTAGCTGCAACAACAATATTAACATCATCAACATATCACAATGATAATTTTGTTGTTGTTTTTACTTCTTTTTTCCAATTTTTCTGTTCTTCTTTATGCTCAATGTCCCGCAGTCAATAACATCCAATCAGGTTTGTTAAAAATCTATCCATATACTAAATACAACAATAACAACAACAATATCTACCAAATGAAAAAATATTTGTGTGTGTGTGTGTGTGTGTTGATTACATATATAATGCATTTTTAGCTCAATGCCTTTGATATGTCTGCTATACCCTCTCTGCATTACAGTACAACACTACTAGCTAAACGTTAAAATGCCTGAGTGTGTGTGTGTGTGTGTTTGGAGTACTGTAAATATTGGGTAAAATCAACTCAATGTATAAAATGCTGTTATTGTTGTTGTTTATCGAACATACATTGAATTGAACAGCATTTTTTTTCAGTTTTTTTTCTTTCCTCTTTTCTTATAGAGGAGTAGAGAACCTATTTTATAAGAGAGAGAGCGAGAGTATTAGTAAAATGTCAATAAATTGTAGCCGTTGACGCCGTATTATACACGTAGTAAAGATGTGTGTTTATGTTCAACAACAACAAAAATGTATCAACCATCAACCATCTTGTACTCATTTAATATGCGCTTCATTTCTTTTCTAACATTTTACTCATTCACTCAAATAACTCTTCTTTAAAACACATGCTCTCTTTCTCTCTCTCTCTCGGTTTTTTCTTAATTTTTTTTCACTTTTCATATTGCTTAAGTTACTCTCTCTCTCTCTCTCTCTCTGGCTCTATACATTTTTATTATTATTTGATTTTTGTATTGAATTGAGTAATGAAATAACACACACAAATACACACACTCTCTCTCTTATAGTGTCTCTCTCTCGTTAAACAGTTTTCTTATTGCTTTTATAAAATACAGCAAGAGAGCGAGAGAGAGTGAGAGTGTGTGCGTGCGTGTGTGTGTGTTTTGTAACAGGAGAAATGTGTATCGAAATAAGTAAACAAAACGTAAAGCAAATCACAAATGTTTAATTGAATGGTTGCAAATAAAAGGAACTAAAAACGTATGTGATACTTTATTCGCTTAAACAAGATATAAAAAAGCCGACGGTAAAGTAAAAAATAGAAATTTTTTAAATAAAAATTTAAGTTTTAAAACAAATTAAAATTAAATAAAAACAATGACAGGAATTTTAAATATTTGAAGCAATAGTGAGAGAAATACTATAATAATTATTTGCACAAATATTGTTTTCTTATACTTTTTTAAGGAAAAGTATAGAAAAATGCTTTCAATACTTTGGTTTTAAATAAATTTAATCGATTTTAACTAATAACATGGACAATTATTAATAAATATTGTGTTTGATATAACGAAATTTCATCGAATTCATTAATTTTCTTATAGAAAAACTGCATAGTTGGGAATTATTAAAAAATATTTAAGAAAAATATATTGCTGTTAAAAACAATTTTTTTTTATTAATTTTTATTAAAAAATATTTGAGTATTTTTGTCAAAATAAAGATTCCGGAAGAAAATAACTATGAATCTAGTGCAATTTTTTAGCTTTTATACGATTTGGTGAATTTTATGAAATTTTTTTAAAAATATTAAGATAAATAAGATATTAGTTATCAAAGAATACGAATATTTTCTTCCAAAAGTTTTCTACTTAAGTATTTTCAATCGGATGCTTTGACGTGAAAGCGTGGGTTCAATTCCACCAGACACTGTGGTCTGTTAACACAACACCGATCATAACATCCAAGTCACTCATTAGAAATTTGTTTCTCATGAAAGTTAACATTATTTAAAGTTATTTTTAAAAAATAAATATAAAATTCATGAAATTATGTAAAAATTTTAATTAAAAATTAAAATTTAAGCAAAAGTTCATGTAAAAATTAAGATTTGGATATAAATTTATAACGATTTATAGAAAATTTAGATAAGAATTGGTTTAAGTATTTGAAATTTAGTGGATTTAGTAATATTACACAGCTTTTGTTAAGGATAAAATTGAGAAAATAAAAAATTTCAAATTAAATTGGGGGAAAAAATGAAATATTTTACAATGAAAAGATAAATTTGTAATGGAAAATTATAAATTTAAACTATAATTTGAAATTTATGTGAGTTTTTTGCATTATGTAAACTATGTTATATGATTTTTTAAGATGTTTATATCAAAAATTAAGTTAAATTTACGCAATTGAAGAATATTTCAAGTGTTTTGGCTAAATAACAATGAAATCTACAAATTTTGTTCAAAAACCCCTTAAGTCAGAAACATTAATGCTTCCATTTTTAAAATTTTTTGACAATTTAGTAAGGTTTTTATCAGAAATAATTAAAGCCAGAAACGAAAAAATATTTACTTTTTATTCAATTCTTAAAAATGTATTATTTTTTAAAAAATATGTGTTTATTAAGCATTAAAAAATTTAAATTTAAGCATAGAAATCAAGGTCTAAAGAAGATTTAATGACATTTCATATACAACAAGCTTCAGTTTCAATTCTATCAGTAGAGTAGATTTTTTTATTGATCTGCAAAGCTTTTCAGAAAGAAATTTAGATGGATTTACTAAGAATTTTGAAAAATTTGTGCACCAACACTAATCCTGACAAACTTTTATTAAAACAAATCGAATTTTATTGCATTTTTTTTTTTTGAAGATTTCTTATTTTTTTTTTAAATATTCTCTAAGCATCGTGAAAATATACAAAAAAAAGGTGCTCAAATTTACTTTATGATACCTTTTTCGCACATTTTTTTCTCTCTATTTTCTTATTACCAGGGAGGAGCCTTTAATTTTTGTTTTTCATTTTTTTTCTTTCGTTGTTGTGCTTTTGTGCACAATTTTTCGATTTTTATTTATTGAATTCAATGTTAATAACGACCTCCCTACTCTGACTGGGTTGCAAACATAGTACATATTCTCAATTCAATGATGTTATTGCTGTTATACTTGTTATTGTTGTTGTTGTTGTTGTGTTTTGTTGTTATTTTAACTAACATTGATGATGCCAATGCCTTTTGCGCAACGCATTCATCCTGACATATTTCCAATATCATTGGTCGATAAATACTGTTCATGCGGTATGAATGACTATGTGTGTGTGTGTATGTATGCGAGTGTACTTTAAACGAGTGTGTGTATAACATACGAGTGCTACTAAAAACGAACAGCAACAAAAAAATTATTGGAAAAAAATAACAAGAGCCATGGACCACCAAAATTTCACACACACTAGTAGCATATAAATGTATATACACACAGGGCATAAAACACAATTTAAAATAAAAACAAAAAAAAAAAAAAGAAAAACTAAAAGGGCACATACAACAAAATGATGAGAAATGAAGAAGATAAATAAGAAAAAAAAAAGAAAAGCTCATCTATGAGTGTGGTTGGAAGAGTGTGAATGTAAGTAAAGGAAACAAAAAAATTCCTAATGCAACAACAACAACAGCAATAGCAATAATAATAACCGTAACAACTCTAGCAATAGCAACTCAATAAATAAAGAACACGAAACAAGAGCAACAATATAACAACATCAACCAGCCAGAAATTGCAATAACAACAACAACAAAAACAACAACAAACAAAAGGTAAAATAAAAATTTTACAACAGGACTGACTGACTGACTGTGTTTATGGATGTGTGTGTGTGTATGCAAGGAAAATTACAAAAGATAAAGAGAAAAAACACCAACTGAGAGCAGATTTAAGCATATAAAAACCAACAACAACAACAACAATAAAATTGATTGTGTATTATTTTTTTTCTGTTGTTGTTGTTCTTCTTCTTCTTAAACTCAGCTCTCTTTAATGATAAATAATAATGGAGGTTCCTGCTTACTTGCTTGCTTGCCAGCAAAGCTGCAATTTTCAATACAGAGTTGCATTAAAAATGTATTGAAAAGGAAAATTTGAAAATTAAAAAAAAAAAAAATAAACCTTAAAGAAAATCTTGAGTTATTAAAGAAGAGACTCTATTATCTAAACTTATAACATTTTTAAAAGAATTTTGGTACGGTTTCCTATACTCAATAGCTAGAGAGCATGCGGTAATTTTTATATATTTTGTTCGTAATGCTGCTTTTTTATCCGCTTTTTACTCGATATTTTTCTTTTTTCAATATTAATGTCTTGTCTGTCTAAAGTAAAATGAAAAACTAAGAGATTGAGTTAAAGTTTATGGCCATAGAGGGGGCCAGGCCAAGATAAAAGTATAGGAGCAAAATATAAAATTTTATTTTATTTATATCCTTGAGCGTTTCCTCTTTTTTTTCTCGTTTACAAAAGATGTTTAGCAAATGATACGAAAAAAAAAATATTTTTTTTGTATAAAAAAGCCAGTAAATAGTAGTTAAAAAAAAATTGTAAAAATTGTAATCATTTTATTGGTAAAAATACAGAATAAGAAGAAGAATAGAAGAATAGAATATAAAATTCCCTAAAAATAAATGAGTTTTTTAGGAAATGTTCACAAGAAATAAGCAAAAATCAACAAATCTTTATGGGAATTATTAAAATATTGAATCTAACGGTATAAAATTAAATTTTCCGCACATTTTTTAATGAGATATAAGAGATTTCGTGTTAAAAATTATGATCTTAAGTCTTTACTTTTACAAAATTTAAAAAATCGTATTAAGTTATGAACCTAGGTTCATAGGGATTACAATTGTTTTAGTATTTATGTAGGGAAATGACAATTTCTCACTTTTTTTAAATTTTCGTTTTAAAATTTGATGAAAATTATATCGATTTTGTAACTAAAAGTTTTACTTTTTGAAAATTAATGAAAAAAAATTTCAAGAAATTGGAAAATTTTAAAGAAAATTGTCTATTTTAAAAGAGTTTGAAGGCAATTCACAATTGTTATGCAGATAAATTGAACCTTGAATGTTTATTCTAGGAAAAGAACAAGCAAATCAAACTAGAAGACAAGGGATAACGAAAAATCAAACTGCAGCAACAAAAGTAAAAGTTACAAGAACAAATCAACAGTAAGTTTCTAGAAATTGTCAGACTGATAGCAGTAGAAGTATAAATGAAAGGAAAAATAATAGTGTAAGAAAGTAGAAAGTAACAGAACTAAAGCTAGGAAGTTAGATCTTTGTAATAAAATAATTCCATAAAAAGATTAATAAAAGAATTGTGTTCAAATTTAAAGAAATTTCTTATTAATTTAAAAAAATTGATGAAATATAAACGAAAAATAAAAGCAATCACTTTTTAAACTATCACTTCAAACAACTTTTTTTAAAATTTAATAAAAGATTTCCTTTACTTTACATTATTGTTTTGGGTTAAATTACATGAAATTTAATGGACTTTTAAATCAATTTTAATCAAAACTAAATCGAAAACGAACCACAATTGAAATCATTTTCTTACTAAATTGTAATTTATAATCTAAATAAATAAAATCAAGTAGAAGAAAAAAAAAGAAAAAAGGAAAAAGAAAAAAAAGAAACAACAAATCATAAAATAGCTTAAACCAGCATTATAAAGATTGTCTATAAATTTAGCAGCAGCATCCGGTTTAATTTAATACTATTTTTACGGAGTTTGCTATTTAATAAATGATACTTTATATTATTATTATTATTATTACAAAAAAAAAAAAAAAAAAAAGTAATGATTTAAAGATTCAATCACAGCCTCTCATCGTTGAAATTACAAAATATTTATCAAAGCCTCGTCATACAAAAATATCAACTAAACTGAACTGAACTGAACCGAACTGAACGAATACATGAATAAATGAACTGACTGAACTGAACTGAACGATCTGTCAGAGATCCATACAACAGTCATTTAGAGTGTCAGCTAAACCATCAACCACATGATAATCAATTGCTTTAAATAAAAATAATATTAAAATCTGGTACATAAACTGACTGACTGACTGAATGATTTACAAAAAAAAAAAAAAAAACGAAATAAAAAAAAAAAAAACAAGAAAACCAGAGAAAAGAAATGAACGAACGAACGAACGAATAAAAGATAATTGAATTCGATTGATGCAAAAATATTTCAACGGAAGTTAAACAATTGAATTAAATCAGTGGAGCAAGTATAACAGTATAGCAGCAGCAATAGCTGTTGCTGTAGTACAATCAGGCAATCATTAGTAGCATCAGCAACAGTAAATCAACAAATCAGCAGGCCATAAGTTCAATTTTTTAAGCTGATCTTCATAAAAAATCAAAGTTTCTTTAACGCTTCATATATGTATACATACATACGAACGAATGAGGCGTATGTGTAGGCTAGACTTCATTATGAAGCGGAAATTCAAATTAATATTAAAACAACTTCCTAATTTAGTAAATTTCTGTATCTCTTTTGCATACATTCTGATGTTCTCAAGGCCCAGCTGTTTTTTTCTTCTACGTTTTTTTTTGTTTCAAATGTTTAAAAATAAAAGGATTTCATGTGGCACTATTTTTTTTTTAATAAATATTTCAATAAAATTTTATGTTTTTGAATAAAACCCTCAATGATATGAACAACATTAAAATCCTATAAAAAAAAAAAGAAACAGACAATGTCAACACTGTTGCTTAAAAGTAGCGAGAAGAGATGCAGGCAAGAAAAAGCAAAAGAAAACTGCGCGGGCGTGCCCATAAATCAAAATTAAGACTTAGACTGACTGGCTATGACGACACAACTGCCATTACTACTTTACACCATCATGATCATCATCATCATCATCATTATCACCATCATCAACGTCATTGTCATTAGCATTAGCATTTACAACAACATTTCCTCTCGATTTTGTTTTTTTTTTTTTTGTTTTCATATGTTCCTTTACATTTACATTTAGGGCTGCCACAGCCCTACATTAACAGCCCGCATTTGTTTATTTTGCTTCTTTTGTAATGCAGAGAAGAGCCCAATATTTTGACTACTTAAAGGCATCGTCAATATTATTAGCTGCCAGCGGCGGCTGGTATTACTTACTCTCTATTGCTTTTGTCTTTCCCTCTTTTAAAGTAGAGTAATTAAAACGTTAATATTGAATAGTTTTCTTCGTTTTTTTTTTAAATTTAATACAAGAAATAAAAAAAAATCGATGTTTTAAAAAATATTTTGTTTCTCTCTTTTTTTTTTCTTTTAAAATAAAAAAACTATTAAACAAAGGGGAGATGGATCTTAACAAAAATCTCACAGGCTGTGTAAAAAACTATTGAAAATCATTAAAGAAAAAAACAAGATTAACGAGCAACAATTGTTGATAGTTTGTTTTTTTTTTCTTTTCAAGAAATAAAAGGGGATTTAAGAGTTTTCAAACAGAAATATGAAATGAAAATATGCATTTCAAGCTCTCAATAAATTAAAGAATTAGACTTGAGACAATCTATGAATATTAAAAACAGAATAAAATCTAAAATTATAAATAAAATGACAAACTCAAGAAGTAAATAAAGTATAAAATTAACTAGGATTTGAACCAAGGTTCGATAATTGTTCGCTATTGCTAGTTTTGAACGCAAAAAACAAATTCCAATAAACAAATTCCACAAATTCCAATAAAAACTGAAAATTTTCGAATATTTTGCTGTCCTCTAAAGAATTTTTAGGTTTTTTTGAATGGCATAAAACCAAATTTTAAACCTTTTGATCGTACATTAGTTTAGTTTGTCAATTTACGGGGTTCTTTATAAATTTTAAATATTTTTTGCAATTTAAAGCCTATGAGTTTACGTAATTTAATGGATTTAAAAGTATTTCTTTAAAAAAAATACAATTTCTATACAAACAATTGAAATTCGCTTTAAAAAACTAAAAATTTCGCGTAAAAATTTTAATTTCAAAACAATTCCTTTAATTTACGCACTTAAACTATGCCACCGTGTGTGTTAATTCAAACGGTATTTGCAAATGCATGTGTTTGTGTGTGTAACATAAGGTAAGAGAGCGGGAGTGAGACTATGTTTGTGTTTATTTTTAAATAATTTCTTTAAATTTTTCGAAGGCATAGTTGTTTACATAATTTTTTTTTGCTGCTGCTGTAGTTGTTGTTGCTGCTGTTAGAGCTTCTTCTTTAAGCTCAAGGACATCATGGTTTTTCTTTTTTTGTCTAACAACAACGACCGACTACTACTGTTTGTTGATGGTTCGTATATTTTTGTTGTCGTTGCTGATGTTGTTGTTCTCGTTGTTGATTCAAAGGTTATTAAACGAGTTAAAGCAGCATTGTTTTGTAAAAAGAGTATGTAAAATGGAAGAGAACAGAGAGTGAGAAAAGAACACACAACCAAACGAAAAAAACACAGACACAGTTATAGTACAAGCACACAATGGCAAACACAAACATTATTATCATCACAAGCAAAAGTGAAATTAAAGAAAAAGCCTTTAATTTTTGTTGTTGTTGTTGGTTGTTTTAAATATTAAAAACAAATGCAAACACAGAAACACAGAAATATGTATGTGTGTATGTATGTATGTATGTATGTATGTATGTATGTTTGTTTGTTTGTGTGCACAGTCACAACTAAAGCTACTTAAAGTCTTTAAAAGCATTTCATTTACAGTAACAGAGAGAGAGATTCTTTGGTTTTGTAATAACGATGTTGTTGTTGTTGTTATTATTATTTTAGTTTTTACATATACAATAACAAAAACAAACTTTAATATTTTTTTGCAGGTTTTTTTTGCTGCTGATGATGATGATTTCTTGCTTAACTGTCTGTCTGTCTGTCTGCTAAGAGTCTAACAAGAGAGAAAAAAAAAAACTAATTTCTCCCCCTTTTTTATTGTTACTTAAGCCGCTATAACACCAACACCACTACTACTACTACTACTACTACTACTAATGCTGCTACTACTACTACTACGTCTGCCACCAACATTATGGAAATACATATGTATGGCTGTGGTAGTTAGTACTGCTGGTGTTGTTTTTGTTGTCGTAGTTGTTCTTAATGAATGACTAACAAACAAATGTTGGGGAGTGTATTTTTGTATAGCCAAGTCAAGGCATACCTTTAAATTTCTTGATTTAAAATGAAGAAAAACAAACCTCTGGTAATTTTTGAATACTGGCAACCCCTTTTTAGTTCCTTAAAACACACAAAAATAAATACACAAATAGCAACAGAAACATCAACAGCAAGCAACAAATTTAAAACGAAGACTTAACGGAAGATGTTTTTTCTTGTTGTTGTTTTCATTAAGAAGAGAACCTAAACTTTGTAGGCTGTATGAGCGCAGAGCGAGAGAAAGTAAGTGTAGGTGAAAGGGAGTAAAATTTTGTTTAGAAAATAATTCTAGAAATTAGAAAAACCCCTTTCAATTAAAGTGGTATGATGCGGTGGTGTTGTAGTGTGTTGTGTTGTGAGAGTTAGAGAGAGAGAGAGAGAGAGAGAAAAAAATCAGAGCAGGGTTAGAAGCACAACTTGTTGGGAAAGGTTAAGATTTTCTTAAAGCTGCCGCAATATTTAAAACATAATATTTTAAAGCAGCAAATAAAACCACAAATTTAAATAAGAAAAAGGAAGTCAACAAACTTTGGCATACTTTAAAGCTGCAAATAGAAACTTAACAAATTTAAAGCTTAATAGACGGTATTTTAATGAATATTTTGTTTTAAAGTACATATTTTTGATTGTAGTCTAATACGGTGAAAGTAAATTAAGTTTTAGAACGTCTTAAAGCGAAAATCGTGATTTTCTTTATTTCAAAATACCTACTTAATAAATAAAGCCTACTTCTAGGAATTTAAATTGTTAATTAAATCTAGGTTTTCTAAATCAAATTAAAGTTTATTTCAAATATTTTTATTATTTTCCAAAGTGTTAGAATGATAGTTTAAAAGTTGTTTTTTATAAAAGCTACCTTTAGGAAATATAAAGCATATTCAGGTAGTTAAATCAAGAATTAAAGGCTATTTCGATTTTTTTAAATCAAAAAGACTTGGAATCGTTTTAAGTATATTTAAACAAAAGAATTTTAGTTATAGTTTGTAAATTTTTCTTAAAAAAATTGTAAAGCTGAATTTTAGGTCTTTAAAGTAAGAAATAAATCTTTTTAAGTATTTTAACTAACAACGCAAGTTTTAAAAGAAATTTTAGTATTAATTTTTAAGTCTATTCTAAAGAAAAAATAAAAGCCCCATTTTTAGGCATTTAATAAATTATATTTGAAATACGTTTTGGTTTCTTTAATCAATATAATGCTACATAAAGCAGTGAAAGTACTATAAACTGTGAAAAAAATTTAAAATTAGCTTAATAACAGTTTGTGAGATTTTTCAAAATTATAGAAGGCCTACACTTGCTGCCTTTGGTTTTTTAAACAACTGAAGTTTAGTTAAAGCCCTTTAAGCATGCTAAACAACTAAAGCTGAAAGACTAACGAATTTGAAATATAGTTTTAGGGGTTTTAATGAAAAATTAAAGGCTTATTGTTATTGTTATTGTATTTAACTGTTTTATAATTAAAAAGATGTACTTTTATAAAAAAGCTAAAAAAAAAGTATGCTTTTGGGCGTTTAAACAAAAAAAATAATGCGTTTGGTTTTTTTTTCTAAACTAATTGAAGTTACGTTTAAGCGTTTAAAATATTTAAAATATATAAGAAATAATAAAAAAAAAATTACATTTTTAAGTCGCTTAGTTTGAGAACACAGGCCATTCCTATTTTTAGGCATTTAATAAATTATATTGAAATACGTTTTGGTTTCTTTAATCAATATAATGCTACATAAAGCAGTGAAAGTACTATAAACTGTGAAAAAAAATTTAAAATTAGCTTTAATAACAGTTTGTGAGATTTTTCAAAATTATAGAAGGCCTACACTTGCTGCCTTTGGTTTTTTAAACCAACTGAAGTTTAGTTAAAGCCCTTTAAGCATGCTAAACAACTAAAGCTGAAAGACTAACGAATTTGAAATATAGTTTTAGGGGTTTTAATGAAAAATTAAAGGCTTATTGTTATTGTTATTGTATTTAACTGTTTTATAATTAAAAAGATTGTACTTTTATAAAAAGCTAAAATAAAAAGTATGCTTTTGGGCGTTTAAACAAAAAATTAAATGCGTTTGGTTTTTTTTTCTAAACTAATTGAAGTTACGTTTAAGCGTTTAAAATATTTAAAATATATAAGAAATAATAAAAAAAAATTACATTTTTAAGTCGCTTAGTTTGAGAACACAGGCCATCCTTAAGCTTTCTGTTGTCAAAACAAATTATTTTTATCAACTTTTGCTTTTAGCAGTTAAAATTTAAAACTGTTGCTTATTTATGCACATGTTCTGTCATAAATATTGTTTCCAAACGAAAGCAAAACAAAAATACACGTAAACGCAGCTTAAAGTCAAAATAAAATAATGGTGTATACTTATAGGCATTGTACAGAAACTATACTAAATTTTGTTTTGTTTTTGTTTGTATCACGTTATTTGTGAGCACTTAATACAGTTAGAAATATATAGAGAGTAACAAAAGCATGACAGCGATAGAGAAAGAGAGAGAGAGAGAGCGAGAGAGAGTGAGCGAGTGAAAGCAAACCAGTTTGTAAACCGAATATTTAAATTTAAAACATGTTAATTTGTATACGAGTATACATATAACTATAAGGAAGTGTAAGTAAATACACATATACACGGAGTAGGTGTTTTGTTATTATTATTGTTTGAGAGTATGTGTATATGTCTGTGTCTGTGTCTGTGGCTGTGCATAAAAGTAGAGACAATCACAATTAAAGTTGTTTTTAAAGGCTGTACACAAAAGTAGCAGCAGCAATATGTTGCATTTTAGACTATTTAAAATTTATACAAACACACACACACACACATGGCTTTTCTATATACATACACATATAGTAATATAAATGGGTATGGTATGTGCGTATGTGTATAAAGAGACTAGAGCTTATGCTTTACTATGTGAACGTAAATTATTTTAAATCATCGTTATATATTTTATATTAAAGTTTTTCACATGTATGTGTTAGTACATAAACATATGTTTTTATATATGTACGTATGTATGTTTATATGTATGGATGCGTTTTAATTTTAAGTATATAATGTGGTGTGCTTTTGTGTATGAAAGCAAAAAAGTACCAACACAAAAACAAATTTAAGTATTTAAAACGCAAAGTGTCCTTGAAAGTTTTTGGCATAGTTTTTAGTAAGTCTATGTACGTATGGATGTATGTATGCATACACGCATGTATGTATATATAGTGTGTGTTAGTGTTTCAAACAGTATTATTTTGTTTTAGATGTAGTTGAATATGTGTGTGTGTGTGTGTATATAGAATACACAGCATAGGAGAGAAGAATTAGAATTGCACGCACTTTTGCTTAGAAATTCATATCTTAAGAGATACCACCACAACACAACGGCATCGGCAACAGCAACAACAACAACAATAACAACAACGAAAAAATGAAATTGAAAACAAACACATTTTAAATGTGGCTTTTTCCTATCTGTGTATGTAGTTGTGTAAGTGTTTTAGGGTTGCTGTTGTTGCTGCTACTACTGCTGTTGTTTTTCTTTGTATTTTTAATAGTGAATGTTTTTTTTTTATTTTTACAAAAATAAAACGCCAGCAAAAGCAAAAAAAAAAAAACACAAAGTCTTTGAACTTGACATGTTTGTTTTATATAAAAACATATTTACATACATACACACACACAAACACAGAATGGCATTCATATTTGTGTATATATATGTATGTATACAGGCTGGCTGACACTATTGTAGTGTTGCTGTGTCTTTTTTTCCTACAGTATAAAACAAAAACAAAAAACGGGAGTTTTATTTTTAAAACAGGTTAATGACTTGGCGGGCAAGTTGAAACAATGAAAAATATTAAATATTTTCCAATTTAAGATAAAAATCCCTATTTTGTGTAATAATTAACCACATGAATAGTCAAAAACAAGCCATTTATCCTTAGAAAAATTAGCGTTTTTCATCTTAAACAATTATCTTAGAGAGTCCTATTATAAACACCCTAAAATATGCAACGATATATTAAAGTGAGGAAGTATGTTATAAATTTTACTGAAAGCCTAAGGTAAGCCTAAAAATAGGCTATATATAAAAAAAACTTGTGTTTCCGCCTTAAAATACGTTATAAAGAGTTAAATCATAAGTATTTTGCTTAAGTATCTGACTTTCAGAATAAATTTTAGATAATTTTATACTTTTAGCGCCTAAAATAGGCTGTACATGATTATGATGAGAGGTTATACATAAAGAATGGCTTTTTATGAAAGGAAATCTTTAAAAATATAACATTTATACTAAATTTTAACTTTTAAAAGTAAAATGTGGATTCGACAGATAACTTCATTAACAAATTTGGCTTTTAATTATAAAAGTTAAGCTTAAAACCTTTAGCTTTAATTATTTTTGACTATAGCACGTGCTTTTTTAAGCTAGAAAACCTCCTGCTGGGCAACCCAAAAAACTTCATAAGTCTTCCTTACAACCCTTAAATAGTTTAAAAACCACAAATGTCAATAGGCAAATATGTTTTGAATATTTTTGGTATTTTTTGTTGTTATTTGAAAGGATTTTTTTTTACAATTTTTTTTAATATTTCCAGAAACAAAATTCAGCTTAAATAAATAGAATTTTTAACACAACAATTACTTGGCAAGGTATACAAAGTTTAAAATTCTAATTAAAAAAAAAAAAAAAAAAAAAAAAACATTTTTTTTTTCACAATCTTTCTATCAAAATTTCTTTTAAGATTTTTTTAAAACATAATAGAAGACTTTCTTAAACTAAGCATATGTTTATGGGCTATTTTTTTTTTCTTTTCAAACATATAATTTAACTAAAAGAAACCCTTATTTTTAAAATTTAAAACTATAGGCATAGAGATATAATGGCCAGTGCTGAACGAGTTTTCAATATCTTGGTATAGATGGTGATTTAAAATTACTTTTACACATAGAGAGCGCGAGAGAATGAAAAAAAGGAGATAAAAATTATCACTTTAAAACGCCCTTGACACTTAAAAATAGCAAGCAATTGTTTCCCTTTGAATATATTTCAAAATTAACCCCTATGTTATGCTCTTTTAACAGTTATTAGTTGGGTTCGGTTGGTCGGTCGGTTATAACGAATGCTTCCAGGGATTTTTTTTATCTTTAAAAGATTAAAAAAAAAAAACAAAAAAAAAATAAATTGCAGCCATATTTGTTTAGATTATTGTTTAGTGGAGATGATAAACTTAAAAACCGGTTTTAATAATTAACAAAAAAACAATTTTTTTCTTGATCAATACATATATCAAATTTTAAACCGGTTTTCTTGGTATGATTTTTTCGAAATGTATTGACCATAACCGACCGAATTGAAGGAATTAAAGGAAAACCGTTTTTTTTGTTAAAAATTTATTAATTGATTAAAAAACGAACACAGAGAAAAAAAGGGGTGGAAATATTTGGGTACGAATGTGATGTGATGTGTTGGTTGGCATGGTTAGTAAATGACAATTGCCGGATAAATTATCCTTTGATTTCAAATTGAAATAAAAATTATTTCAAATATGCAAATGCCAAATGGATGTATGTATCTATCTATGTATATGAGTGTATGAAGTAGAGAAAAAAAAATTAATTTCATTAAATGACATCTGCTCAAAAGATCTTAAATTTATGGGTATTAAAATCATAAAAAAAAAATAAATATTGAAACGCTGGCTGGCTGGCTGATGTTTGATTTTACCACTCTCTCTCTCTTTCTATGCCCATGCCTATGCCCATGTTTGATTTTTTGCTTTTTTTTTCTTCCTTTTTTAGAATTTTTTTAGTATCAAATCAAATCCAAAAAAACCGAAACGAAAAAAACTAGAAAAAAAATTGTCATTTAACAGAAGGGGGAAATTTACTTATTATGACTATGGTTGATATGAAGAAAACTAAGAAAGAAAATTGAAAGATTTTTCCTTTTTAATATGCTTTGAAAATTGCTTTAAAGCATAAAATATTTGCGGCTCATTGCAAAGCACCAGACGTAATAAAAATTATGATCGTTAAATATTTACAAGAAATCTAAAAAAAAAAAATTGAAGAAAAAAATTTAAAAAAAAATCAAACAAAAAAAAAAAAACGTATTTCAACACAAAAACACTTGAAAAGATCATGAAAAGTATAGAAAAAAATGAAAAAAAAAACAACAAGCTTTTGTTATTTGAATTCGTTTATTTTTTCACAACTTTGACAAGCTCATTTGTTTTGAAAAAAAAAAGAAAAAAAAAAATCTTTAAAACTCATCAATATCTCTTCTTCATACACTTCTACCCTCGCACACATGTGTGTATCGTATAGAAGAGACGTATTATTAATAAGATATCAAGCATTTAAAGACTTTTTAAAGAGCTAATCATGTATTCTTTTTTGCTTCTTTAGCTGCTACTTCACCAGCAACCACTTGATCCATAAAAAAATGTTTTTTAACAAGAAAAATAAAAAAAAATAAAAAAAAAAACAGAAAAAAAAAATTTTTTTTTCTACTCAAGTAGTCTATTTTCTGGTCTTTTATTTAATTGATCACTGCTACTGCCAAAGATCTTGTCAAAGAGACAACAAAATCGTCTTTTTCCATGACATTTAAAGAACAAAAAAAAAAATTTTTAAACGTTCAAGTGCCTAGAATTTCATTTGATTTAATCCCAACCGAATCTGTCTATAAAACAAACAAAATACAAAGAAAAGCAGAATAAAATTTGTATTGATTTTAAACTATTAAGCAAATGTAGGCGTTTTGAAACATTAAATAAAAAAGAAAAAAAAATTTTTAAAAAAAATTAAAAAAATTAAAAAATTAATGCCTTGTTTCTAGGCACTGGTTGGACAGCATCTACTTGCTTAACTGAGCATTACAACCCTTTAGTCAGGAGTGAAACCTAGCTACACACACCACCCATGTTGTATGTGCCAATTTTATCCATAGGCGTACTGCTAACGACAGGTTTTTGGAAAACTTCATTACCAGTGTTGAGACAAAGTCGATGCAGAAATATATATTTTTTTTCATTTCGATTTGTTCGAGCTGTGGTGGAATCACGGCCACACGCCGACTATTTAATAATACACCACAGCTTATATTGTCCACGCATTGCCGTCTTGATAAAACTTTAACAATATTCTACAGTTACACTGTTTGCTGTTGCAACGAGGTCCTTGTATTTGAGAGGATCTTTGTTACCATAAGCACCATGGATTCAATATTATCAGACCTGCAATATATCGGCTTATCTGACCAAATTAATTCTCAGACCAGAAAAGCCTATAGCGTGAAGCACCATTTAATACAAACACCAGTGTTGGCGCTATTTATACGGTTTTACGTTAAACAAGCACATGAGGCGTCTGTCGACATTTAATAACTCCTAAACCGACCACTGCTTACTTGGACAATGCCAACAATTTCTGCTTGATGTCACGCTCAAAAATCTACAGAATAATCCTGACAGATTGTAGAAAAGATAGAAAATTGGTGGCAAAAAAAAAAAATATGAGCAAAATGTTTAAAACTCTCTAACTTTTAAAAAAATTTAAATATTTTAAACAAATTTTCTGTTAAAGAAAGTACACAGTTTATGAATTATGTATAGAAAATCAAATTGCTTAAAAAAATATTCTAAAAACTTAATAAAGTAAAGACATATTGAAGAGAAATTATAAGAACAAAATTCTGGTGAATATTTTTTTAAAGTCTTCATTTTCTAAACTCTATAACTTTTGCAAGAACTATGATAATTTTATAAAACTTTATTTTTTAGAAAGTAGACATTTTGAATTATGTATAGAAAGTCATGTGGTTAAAAAATGTTTTATATAATGAATCTTTCATGTAATGTAAAAAATTTAATACAAACATATTTATTTGTCTTTAATAATTTGAAAATAAAATATTTTTCTTTAAAATTCTTTTGGGTATAATAAAATTTGTTTTTTTTTTTCGATTTCAAATTGAAATTCTTTGACTATATAATATTCATTATTTTGTTTTTTTTTTGTGTAATAATAAATTAATTTTAAAATAAATTAATACACAAAGAAAAAAAAGAAAAAAAAAAAGGACAAAAAATATAAAATTTTTATTTACTCAATAACAACAATAGACTCATAAAGAATTTTTACATGATTTCTTGTTGTTGTTGTTGTGTACCAATTCTCATGGCATGACATTAACATCAATATGACAATAAAAGCAAAACAACTGCATTGTTCTATAAACCCCCCGGGTAACAGTGCTCCTCGCCCCCAAAAAATGAAACGACAACCAAAAACGATTGATTTGCTTTCATAAAGAACGCAAAGTGATTTCTTTCCTTCTTTTTCTTTTTTTTTTTTTTTTGATAGAAAACCATTTAAAAAACAAATATTTTTTTCCTCAGGTTCTTTACAAGAAGAAGAAACTCATTTTCAATTTAATATGCAGCTGACATTTAGTTTAGTTTAGTTTAGTTTAGACGAAATGGTATGGCCAGAGTAATATTTCGTTTTAAGAAAACCACAAAAATTTAAAACAAATTTTATTTACGTTGGACTACAATATAATATCTATCATGCCTATCAAAAGCTATTGATGTTATTTCTATACCCGAGATTCACCTCTCTCTCTCTCTCTCTCTCTCCGACTGACATTCCTATAAATTTCTGCTGATGATGATGATGCTTCTCTATGTTGATTATAAATCGAAATGACAGATCGTTATGATCATTTTAAAGCATATAAAAATTTTCTTTTTTTTTTTTTAAAAAGAATCGTAACATAACGTATGATAGGGTATTGTATTGTATTGTGTATCGCGTATTGAATAATATAAAATAGAGAACCGATCTCTGTCGTTTGTTATAAAAATAAATTTATATTTTATATTCTATTCTGTTCTATTCTATTCTATTCTGTTCTGTTCTATTCTACTCGGTTGTATTGTATTCTCTACCAGATCGGCAGTTCAATGTTTTAATTTTTGAATTGTTTTTAATTTATTACACTTTGTAGTCCAAATATTTATTTATTTTTTTTTTGATTGTTTTTTTTTTTAATTTTGTACATATGTATTGTTGTTCTATTTTGCAGATCTTGTGATCAATATAACTAAATACGTATATACACTCACCTTAAGATCCTAATAGAATTTTCAGAATTTTATTTAAAACATATTAGCGAAAGCCCATAAACGAATATTCATTTTTAAATTTGAAATGAAATTTAAGAAAAATTTTTTTTTTCAAGTTTATAAAACAAAAGTATTTCATTAATGAAAATATATAAACATTCAACTTTCAAGGCACAATTCTTTTTTAAATATTGTTTCAAAATTATTACAACTCATGCCTATTACTTAATCCATCATGCAAGTTTGTTGTTATTCCATTCCACTCCTCTGTGAAGATCTGCGTATGGTACAATGGACACTGTACCCTAAGTATTATGATCTCGAGCTTACAGACTTACAGCTGGGCAATGACCTGCAAACACTATTTTACACCATACCAGTAAGGTTCAAGTGTACATATAAGGCAGAGTGGATGCGTGCTGTGCAAGAGACCGTGGTTTAAACCCTAGCTCAAAAAACCTAACAAAATTAGATATGAAGACTTCATCTGGGCAAAACCCTTTGAAAAACTCTGTGCTTTAGAGTCAGTGTTAAACTGCAGGTTCCGCCATCCAGGGATAAAAATTAACACACTCACACAACGTAGCTGGTAAGAACAGCTTGTTTGTAATCCTGACTAAAGGATTATAATGACGAATTATGGTAAAGTAAAGTAAATAAAGTGTTTTTGTAATAATTTCGTTTGTTTTTAAGGGACAAGACTTAAAACTTTTCTTTTCTTTTTAATTTTTTTTTATATTTTTGTGAGCAAAAGAAAAAAAAAAATAGAAATGAAATTAGTTTTCCAGTTCCAATTTAAATTATTTTTTTTTAGCATGTTTAGTCATGTTTCTAAGAATAAAAACACAACAAATACAATGAAAAAAAATGTCAATGTTGCTTATTAATCATTTAAAATACATTTAACAAAATATTTAATGAAAAAAAAAAGCAGAAGAAAACCACAAATTTTGTTTTTGTTTTAATCATAAAACAAAACGAAACGAAAAAAAAATTAATAATTTCGATGAGTTGTCATTAAAAAAAAAAAAAGAAAAAAAAACGAATAGAAATCATTTGAAAGCGACCCCCTACTCGCCTGAAGAAAAAATTTTGTTTTTTTTTCTGGGGTTTTTTTTTTTTTTTTTTAATGAAAGAAATAACATTTTAATATGATCAATAAACATAAAAATTTATTGATAAAATTTTCACACCCCGAATAAAAAAAAAAAAAAAAAGAATATCAAAAAATAAGAAGAAAAACAAGCAAATAATTTAAATTTGGGACAAAAACAGAAGAAAAAAAAAAACAGAATGAAAAAGAAAAAAAACCATTTAAAATTGATCATTGAAAAGATCATGAACTTTTATTAAAAAGAAGACGAAATTCAATTGGACTCCCCCCCTCCATCATTTAAGCGTTTTTCTGGTCGTTTTATTTCTTTCTTTCTTTTTTTATTATTTTTTTTTTATTACAAATTTATACAAATCGAATAGAAATTAATAAAATGTGAAGCATTTTTTTCCTCTTATTTTCGTTTAATTTCCGTGCTGACAAATTAATTTAATATAATTAACCAAAAAGAGAAAAAAAATAGAAAAAAAAACTTGCTTTTAAAAGCAGCTTCTGTCGATCATTTAAAAGACAGTGAGTGAGTGAGTGACTGAGTGTGAAATGATTTTATGAGGGCGTTTGATTAGTTTATTTAATTCTTGTTTTTTTTTATTATAATATTTGCTATTACAACAACAACAACAACAACAACAACAACAACAACAACAACAACAGCAACAATAACAGAAATCTTTTAAAATTCTACAATCGTCTAGACTTCAATACGATGTTCAAATGAAAAAATAAAAAAAAGAAACGATCATTAGAAAAATACTGTTTTTGTTGCCTCTGTCTGCTTTTAAATTCCATAAATTATTTGTAATTTGTAACGATTTTTTCTTCTTCTTCTTCTTCTTTATTATAAATTTTTATTGTTAATTTTTAACATTAATGGTTTGTTAAATTTTATTGATACTCGAGAAATGCAAAACAAAAAACGAAGCAAACCGCTCATACAGTGTCTAACAAAATTGTACTACTTCGTAATTTAATGTCATAGAGCACTTAATGCATTAGAGCCATAGAATTAAAGTAGAAATGACGCGAAGAAGGAGAAAAACGCAAAAAACATAAGTAAGCGTTTTTCCCAAAATCACTTCTTTCGACCTAGCAACCACGATTGAGCAACAACTACTTGACGAATTCGCTGAAATTTTTGGGAAAATTTAGCTAGGATCCATCAATGTTTGTTTCATCAATAAATATACGTTTTATTGATCAATTAAGTTGGAAAAAATAAACGAATACAGTAAAATACATTAAAAAATGAGGCCATTTTAATATTTTTTTTAGAAATTTCCTAAATATCCTAAATCAGTGTTTGTAGTCGCTGTGGTCTACTAAGTTCAAACCACAAGTCAAACATATCCAATTAAACGAAATATGAAAAAGTATTTCTTCAGCGACTTCCTCTTAGCAGATTTCTGGCAGAAATTCAAAGATTAAATAAAATTGCCAGGAAAATTTTCTCAAATATCTGGTGTTAGGATTCGACTTTAAACTGTAGGTCACGTCAATTTTGTATGAAATTAACACACACAACTAAAGTGGTGTGAGAAACTAGAGCGTAATCCTGACTAAAGGGCTACAATGACCGACCAACTATGTATGTACACATGTATGTACTAAATCAAGCTATAGCCAGTAGATTTATGCTTTCAGGAACTTCTAGCTCTGCAAATTATGGCCTTTAAATTATGAGTTTCAGGCTGCAGTAGCACCGCCGGCCAAATAAATAAAAAAAATTTTATAAATAATAAAATTTCCTCTTTAAAATATTTAAAAAATTCCATTTGTTTATTTATTTTGAAAATAAGGAATTGAAAAAAGATCCTTTAGAGATATTAAAAAAATTACAAAAAAATCTTCAAAAAAACAAGGAAAAAACATTAAAAAATTTCCTTTTTAAAAAATCTAATTTTGTTAGCCACTGTATTATATTTGTATTTTTATTTATTTTTTTTTTACTTTTTGTTTATAAGTTATTTATTTCTAGTTTTTTTTTTATTTATTTTTTACATGCTTTGGAATATTAATTGTGTTCGAAATGTTTTTGGCATGTTAACAAGAAAACTGTTAATATTGAATATACAACAAAACAACAATAAATATCATGAAATTGGAAATAAAAAAATCCATACAGTAATATCTCTCAAACGAAATGAACAACAACAGCAACAACAACCGTATAAAATACTCAATAATATACCACAGGCAGTAGTAGTTGAAAAAAAAAAAATTGAATTTTTTTGCTGTTGTAAACGTGAATCATCATTTAAAATGGAGCAAAAATTTAAAAATAAAAATAAAAAAAATAAAAATAAAATTATTATTTTGTTTATTTTTGTTTTCTTTTTTTTTAAATATGCACACACACACAA
>QOCX01000106.1:234327-289527 GCA_005959815.1 Sarcophaga bullata
AAAAAAAAAAAAAACCGAAATCTATAAAGACAGTGTAATTGTATAATAAAAATAAAAACATCTCTTTCAAGATTTGCTTCCAAAATAAAATAAATTTTTCAAATGTTAATTGCATTTGCTTTTAATTTAATTACAATGCGCTTTAACAGAGAAAATCATTACAGAATGCGTAAACCCTCCCTTTAAAACTCTTTAAATGAATTGATCCTGTTAAACTCTTTTAAAGTGTTTTCCTTTAATCGGAAACATGCTTTCAGAACATTGTCTTACTTTACGGTGAGAATATAATCATTTCTAAACACCCTAAAAGTCAAGAACCGAAAACCTCTTTAAAACACGAAAAACTCTTTAGAACTCCTCGATGGGCTTTTATCCTTAAAGGAGTTTTTAATAAAAAAAAATTGAATCTTAAAGATTTTTAAACTCAACATTGAGTTTAAGATTTGTTCATTAAAGAGCGCTTCAAATTGTTGTTCTTTGTTGTCCGGGCATTTACAAAGTAGGTGGAGAACAGTCTCAATCTGCTCCTTATCAACTGTTGTTTCTACAGAAACCATTCGCAAGGTGTCCAAGACAAATGCGCATCGCATTGCTTTATAGGCATAATGCTTATAAATAATCCGACAACAATATTGACTTGCTTTTTTAAAATTTAAGCAGAATTGCAGTGCGACCTCCTTTCAACCTTGGCCAGATTTTGTACGACGTTCTGCCGGTGTCCGAACACGCCTATAAATTGTAGAGAAAATCTTCGACCGTATTGTCAATTGAATGCCTGCAGATTCCCAAAGGCACCGAACAACTTCGAGAATTCATCGGTTGTGACCCGTCGGGTCAGTTCATCCGCGTTGCGTTTACTCGGTATGTTCCTGTTTCATAGTACCCATGTGACATGCATATCGTATCGATCTGCTACCTCGATGAGATGTCACAGCTGTACACTGCCTTGGTGTTCAGCACATTAGAATCTAGTGCTCTGATAGCCGCCATTTTCTCCGCGCGGGGGAAGGGGCGATTTAATCCCAGAATTAAAAAAAACGTTTGTATACGGCATGTCACTATGCACAGCTCGTCATCCTTCTCTGAATGTGGATTCCTCTTACTTAGATTGGGTTAGTTGGTGTTCCTATTCGTAGTTATTTGCGATTTCCCATTAAACTACAAAATTTTATGAGTGAAGGCACGAATTTATGTCATTATGGACTTGATCCGATTTCCTTAGTTACCGGCCAATGTTTTCATTCATTTTCAACAGTTCCATTAGCGCGATTGAGTATAGAATTCCGAGTATTCTCAGATGCCTTTGTCCGAGTACTGAGGCAGTTACAGCTTAAGTGTATTTTCTTTTGCAAAAATCATGTAAGAATGTGGCTGACGAAAGGGCAGGGTATGGAAAACCGTTTCTTTTCAAACTCTTTAAGGTTATCAAAAGGTTTTTAAACTGAAATTATATTGTAATTAAGCAGACTCTTAAGGTATTAATGAAAATTCTCTTACAAATTTTAGTGTTGAAATTAAAACTAAACGCTTTGTGTTGTTGTTTTTTTTGTTTTTTTGTTGTAAATAATACAGGAAATTATTAACAATTTGTTAAAAGAGTAGACATTTAGAAAAGAACTTTGGCTGGGCTATTGTTTGAAGAGACTAAGCCAAGAATGGTTGTATGGTTGATATTGAAGAATATGAATTAGAATTAGAAAGAAAGAAAAACGAAAAAAAAGAAACGCCAATTAGTTAAACTAATAGCCGAAATGAAGCTTAAATAACTATTAACGAAGGAAATATAATAGAAAACGAGTGATGGAAAAAAAAAAAGAGAGAAGTATTAATTGCACATCAATTACAAAATTTATCAAACAATTGTTGAAATGATTTGAAATGAAAATAGAATTCTTCAACGTGTATAGGACAGGCCAAGGCTTGCTGTATTGAATACAACACAGGCAGAGAAAGAGAGAGAGAGAGGGAGATAGGATCTTTACAACTTAATAACCGGCTAATGGCCTTTTGATAATAATTCGACAAGAAAAAAAGAAAAAAAAGAGAGAAAAAGAAGCTAAGAAATGATCATTTATTTTGGTTGGATTTTGATTTTTTTTCTTTTTTTTCTTTGGAAAAAGAAAATGCTTGAAAACAAAAACATTAGCCATGGGCCCGGGAGTAAAATAAAATATTTTTTTTTTTGTTTTTTTAAAGTCATTGAGCATCAAGTCAATATATCAGTCGATATCTTATGAGTTTTTAATTTTAGGTTTTCACATTTGAGACGCAAATACATCAAAAACGAAACGAAAATGGAATAAAAATAAAAAAAAAAAAACCAAAAACATTTCCAAACTGAATGTCGAATAGCCTAAGAAGGCTAAGAACGGTTTTCATTTAGAAAAGAAGAAAAGGAAACAAAAAAAAAAAAAAAAAGAAACAAATTTCTCAGACTCATCAATCGTATTTGGGGAACATTTATACCAACAGTTACCAGTTACCAGTTACAGATGGATGGATAACTGACTGGCCTGGCCTGGCCTGGCTGACTGGCTGATTTGAGTCAGTCACACAGTCACACAGCCAGAGAAGCGCAATGCACAGTTTTCATCAGTGAAAAGGACAAATCGCTGCTGCGTGTGTAGGATATTGAATAAAATATCATTTTGTACACACCCCTTTCTGGTCAATTGCCCGTTTGTTTTAAGCCGTATTGTATTTTAATGTTATTGTTATTTATTGTTGTTGTTGTTGTTGTTGTTACTGTTGTTGCTTTTAGCCATGCTAAGTGCGTGCAGGTTGCAAATATTTTTTTTCAGTGTTTTTTTTGTTTTGTTTTAGTCATGTTTTGCAGATGATTTTGATGATGATGATGACGTCTTTAATGAGTTTCTTTTAAAATGCATATGAGGAGAGTTCAACCAAACCACAGAAAAAAATATTCTTCAATACACTAATAAATTATTTTTAATAGTTTTGATTTTCTTAAGAATTTTTCTTTTTTCAGTTTTTTTTTTTTTTGATTATTATTCGTATTATTATTGCTTTTGATATGAAATTAAAAATAAATTATCATTAATTTTAAAAGTTTTTTTTTTTGTTCTTTTTCTTTTCTTTTTTTCTTTGATACTTAAGTTGGTCAAGTAATTAGACCAAGTTTACATTGAAAATGCAGCGCAAAAACTTAAAAGAAATATTCCAAAAAATTTCAATCAATATTGTATAGTTTTTGTTTTGCTGACATCAATAATAATTAATTTTCGGTTTTCTTGTGTATTTTTATTTTTTTTACCCATAAAATTTAGGTCAAGTTTATATTTAATTAAGCCACTAAGAAATTTCAAAAAAAAAAAAAAAAAATTGAATACGAAACCAGGTTTTCACAGGAAAAATTGAAAACTCAGCTTAAAAATGAAAACAAAATAAAACGAAAAGGAGAACAAAACAAAACAAAACAAAGTAAAATGATATAATTTTGTATCAGGAAAACATAGAAGACAGAGAATAAAAACAAACAAAAAAAAAATATGGCAAATAATACATGAAAAAATAATAAAAAAAGCAAAGAAATGAATCAATAAGAACGAAATTATATTGAAAATTAATTAAAGGTAATGTATAGGTAGGTAGGTTAAAGGAGAGGAGACCAACCAAGGCTCTCATGCCTTTTGTGCCTTCACCATCTTACTTTTTACAAGAAGTCTTGTACCTCACTCCTCTGAAATGAGTTATGTGTGGTGTATGTGTGTATCATCCCCGTAATAATTGGAATATCGAGCTGGACACAATGACACAAAAAGTGCTCCATTGTTTCCATGTCTTCACGGCATGCCCTGCATTCAGCATTTTTCAATCATGCCAATAGGTTTAGGTGAGCATAGAAGGCGGAGTGTCCCATGAGTACACTCATTAGCTTGCACAGATCGCCCTCATTTAGTTTTGAAATACTCTTAAAATTGCCTCAAAGTATTTTTGTAATTCATACTAATGGGGGCTCACTATATGACATTTCCATCCATTTTTTTTCTGCTTGGTTTTTAATGCACGGAAAGGCATTGGTTAATCCAAGCTTAGGGTATGTAATACTCTGGCTATATTAGCCATTATGGCTAGAATAACATATAACGGATGCCATTTAATGCCTGGAAGCGTTGCATTGAAAGGCATTGAGTTAATAAAGGTTATGATAACTGCCTCATACAGCTTGAAAAGCTCCGCATTCTCAATCACCCCATGGTAACTAGAAATCCATAGAATGTGTACCATTGCATGCCTGGAATAATTGTTAATTGCTTTGATTCCGTATTCCTGATTGTTATTGCCCTAATTGTGATTTGAATATTACTTTACTTTCAGATAGAATTACAACCTAGCTTCTTACACCACTTATGCTTTATGTATGAGTGGCGGGAACTAAAGTTTAAAATTCACACCGAACAACAGATTTTTGCGAAACTTTTCATGGCAATTTTTTCACTCTCAGAGGTTTTTGCCAGAAATCTGCTGAAAGGAAGTTGCCGAAGAAATACTTTCTTCGTGTTTTGTTTTTTTGGACACTACCTACTAGCCTACTACTAGTAAATAAACTTCTATTTTGCAGAAAATTTATTAAAAAATTAAAAAATTATTTGCAAAAATTCCTTTTGTTGTGTTTTTTTTTTATTTTAAATTTAAAAACGTTTCGATGTTTCTAAACTTACTTTAATTATTTTTAATATTTAAACTCTATCGTATGATTTTTCTTTCAAATACAATGGTTTTCGAATTTGTTTTTTTTTTATTTTTTTTTTGTGGTTAAATTTAATTAATATTCTTTGGATTTTACAAATCATTTAAAGAAGAGACTTTCATTTAATTTTGTTTGTTTGTTTGTTCGCCCCTTGATTATTGCCTTACGAAAATGACATTATTTAAACAGGCTAGGGAAGCGTTGTTTTTTCTTTTTCTTTTTTTTTTTCAAAACTAGAAAATAAAACTTGAAACTAAAAAAGAATTGAAAATCATTAAAGGGCATATAAGGAAATTTGGCCAAAAGCCAAAATGTCTAGGAAAAATTACATTTGGTTTACAGATAAAATAAAAAAAAAAACCGAATTGAAACAGATATGAAACAGTAAAAATATTAAAAATAAAAGAAAAATGGAATAAAAAAAAAAAGAATTCTAAGCAAAAGTCTAGACAAAGTTACTAAAAAACGAAAAAAAACTGCAAAAAAATCGAGAAATCTTTACAGTTTTCCAACCACAGATTATTAATTATAAATTTTCACTTTTCTTCTCAATATGTACTTAATACCGAAATGACATCATTATTAATTAATTATTATTATTATTAATATATTATCTATTCATATTTCTTTTTTAATTCATTGTTTTTCTTTTTTTATCAATAATTAATAATTTTTTTTTTAATAATAATTATCAATCACATGCTAAGAGTGAAAAAAAACAAAAACTAAAAATCAATTGTAAATTATTAATAATAATAATCATTACGTTTCTATTTATTTTTTTATTTTATTTTTTTACAATAATAACAATTGTTAACAACAGTAACAATAACAATAACTAAACAAATATTTGTTTTTTGTACTTTAAGCTTAATCAAAGTAATTTTCAATATTTTATTTTGTTTTGTTTTTTTTTTTATTATTTTTTATCGATTAAAATCCCCTCTCAATCCATCCATAATCAACAAAAACATGATAAACTACAGCAAAAAGGAAAAAAAATACTACAAAAAATATAAATTTTTCAAACACGCAACATTAATTAATAGAGGAGGTTGTGTTTTAACAAATAAAAACATACAGAAAACTTAATTTAATTTAATTTAATTTAATAAATAAAATAAATATTAATGGTTGAACAAAAAAAAATCTTTGCAGGAATACCAAACAGGAATACTGGATAAAATTTTAGTAAAATTTATAAACGTTTTGAAATCAAAGCTCAAAGCAAATTATAAAAGTCCTCTCTTTATGTTAATTTTAAAATAATTTGTTATAAACATTTAATAGCCGGCATATTCTAGAATTAAAATTTTAAATTTTAAAACTGCTGCTAAACTTCCTAATAATGCGCTAATAATCCCCTAAAGAGATTATCTACAGAAGCGTTTAAATTCTTTATAAAAGAATATCGTATTATTAACACATTATAATTTAAAAAAAAATTATTAAGAAAAGTTGATTTTTTTTAGTCATAATTAATAAATAAAAAATTAAAACAAGTCTCCTAAGGGACTTAAAATTCTAATTTCAAGTACTAAATTTTAAGATTTTCTATTTATTTTTTGAGTTTGTCAACTTCTAGACAACTTGGTATTGAATTAACTTTCTTAAGTACAAATTTAATATTATTTGTTTGGTGTCATTCAATTGCTGTTCTACTGAAAGGAGCAACTCACTTACATATTTAATAGGTCATTACAACCCTTAAATCAGAATTACAATCTAGCATCTTTCACCATCCATGTGGTGTGTTATATTTTTGTTTATATATATAGTGGAGCTCCAGTTTCATTTCAACTCAGATTTATAAGCTTTTGCCAGAATTCTAGAAGTTGCCGAAGAATTATTTCTTTTTATATTTTTTTTTGTCTGTCACGTTCTGACATTCGAATAAGCCGAGAAACTACCTCCTAGGCTACGACGACTTCTTTTTTGTTTAGTAGCACTTAATTGTTTGTCTGTCGAATGGGGCAATAGCTTGAGTTTTTTGAAAAAGGAAAGTATTTCATTACGAAGTGGCTTATTTCAAGAAGTACACTGTAAATCATGTGGAAAAGTTTGCAGTACTGAAATACATACGAAGAGAAAGCAGTATAATGTTAATAATGAAACGAGGTTTCGATTAGTCAAAACATAGTCTTGTATGGACCAAAAATAGCCTTGGACGTAGAGTTCTAGTTTGTTTTTTCCTTCTAAATGTGGAATGTTTTTTTTTTAAGAAAATATTTTTCTTTTATTAACATTAAATTTCTTAAGATATTTTTCTTTTAAATTTTTAAAGAAAAAAAACAAAAAAATTGTTTTATACGTTGGCGGTTCCGCATTTTGCTTAAGATAATTACAGTTATTGACCGTCTAAAAGGCATTAGGCCGTAACATTAAAATCACAACACTTTTATAAAGAAAATTATTACGCAGAGGTTGCATTAAATATTAAATGAAAAACAATTTTTTTTTAAATAAAATTTTTTTAAAGAATATAAAAAGACAATTTAAAAAAATTGTTTTTGTTTTTTTTTTTTTAAAAAATTTAATCTTTTCAAATAACATTACGAAAAATGGAAAATCCTGCCTGAGACTAAAAATTAAGACTAAAGACTAAGATTTGAATACTTAGACGACTTAGGCTGTTCTTGATTGGGACCATAGAACAAAAAAAAATTTTTTTTTTTGAAAACATTGTGTTTTTTTCTATGAAATATTTTTAATTTATAAAGAAATTTATTTAAAATGCTTGTGATCTTTTAAAAAAAAGAAAAAAATAAAATTTGCCGTCGGTATTTAATTAAAAATATATTTCAACTCCTATTGCAGTTTTTCATTTAATAAGTAAGCCAGTGGAGTGAATTTTTTTTTTTTTTGGTCATTCCTGTTCTCTAATACATCATCTGGTTTTGTTCTGTGTTATGCTGCTGTGAAATTCAATCGTTTCGAAAAAAAAACTAAAAATATTTATTAGAAATCCTCACCAGCAGCTAAAGTGCAAAACTAATGGCAATTTTTCTGTGTTTCTTTTTTAATTCTTTTTCGTTCTTTGTTGTTTACTGTTGCAAATCAATACATTTTTTAAAATGCGCTTTTAGTTTTCTAAAGAATTTGTTGAAATTCCTGGAATTTATTTTATTTTATAATTCCAATAGAATACAACATTGTATCTGAAAAATGATTGGGGATCTATTTCTTCTTCAACAACAACAATAAAACAGAAAATGGAATGGAAAGAAACAAAAAAAAAAAATGTTGAAGCAACATTAAATGAAATTAGAATAATAGATTATGGTTAAATGATTATTAATAATAATAATAATGAGAGAACTACGAAAGAAAGAAAAAACATAAGAAGCAACCCAGTAAGCATTTGAAACGAAAATGAAAAAAAATTTAAAAAAGAAAAACTTAAAATTTATATAAATTAAAGTAATTATTAAAGAGAACAAGAAATTTTATTTGAATTTAAAAATTATTAAAAATCTTAAGATATTTGTCTCAATATGACTTTTTTAAAACAAATAATTTTAAATGGTAGAAAACAATGAAAAAAATTAATATTTGAAAGGAAAAGTCTTCCAAAAAATATAGCAAAAGAATAGAAGAATACAAATGAATGCAGATTCTAAAATTCATTTTATAATTAAATATTCAAAGCATATTGAAAAAAAATGGAATTGTAATAAAATCGATAGGCATGCTTATACGGATTATTGGTGAAATTTAACAATTGCCTTATGATTGATGATAAAATGATAAAACCTAGCCACTAAATAGTCTGTGGCTAGGTTATGTTAGGTTTTGTAATGAAATGCAGTTACAAATGGAATGAATAATTCCATTATGACATGAGTGTTGATCTCTAACTCCATGGATTTTTGAATGAAGTACAGAGTTTCAATGCATGATGATAGTAATTTTTAAAATGAAAAATAAAACATCAGTGCTAAGCAATATTGTACAACCTATAACAAGTTTTATTAGAAATCTGAGTGTGAATTGTTTTGCCAGTTTCATTTCAAATATAAATTTTAAAATTCTACTCTAACATTCTAAGTTAACTATAAACCGCCCTTTTGAAAATAAAAAAGAAATAAATTCAACGAAACTACTAAAAACATTTATTTAAATAACTTTTCATTTTTGGTTTAACAGTGAGAGTCAAAATTGTTCAAAAGTACGTGAAGTCAATATTTTCTTCTAACAAAAAAAAAAAAAAAAAAAAAAACCCTTTTTAAGGCTTTTTCTTTCACAATTTACTACTTATTAAATATTATGATTTAAAAGTATTTGTAAAAAACATTGTATGACGATATTTTTTAAACAAAAAAGTTGCCGTTTTATAGAATTTTTCGCTTCATAGAAAAATACGCATTGTAAATACAAAAACAAATCAAAGGCATTTGAAAAATAATTTTTTAGGAATATTTTGTAGAAAGGTTTTTTTCACTACTGAGTAGTGTGCTAAGCTATTAGTGTAAAGACTATGGGTTCGATTCCCACCTGAGATGAAGCCTATGGTCCTTTTGTCGCTTCGCTCATACTAATTAACTATGATTTGTAATCGTATTTTAATTATTAAGAAATAAAAAAGTAATTATTCTGGTATTTTTTTCTCTCAAAAACCACCAAAGTGGATACAAGAAATCTCAAAACTAATTTTCTTTTAAGAACTTTCTTTTACAATTTTTTAAAATTCCTAAATAAGCTACTACAATTCTTCCCATGGGTATTTAAAAGCTCAAATCGCACAGAAAGAAAAAGAATTCTATTGGAAACACTGTAGGAGATTATTGCTTCAAACTTCATTTTTTTAGAGTCTTGATTTGTTAGCTTAGAGCAAGGGTGGCCTAGCGCAATTAGCTCGGTCTATCAATTGTGGTTTTTTCTTAATCTTTTTAAGCAAAGACTTCCACAGAAAAAATATTTCTTTTTCCAGTTATTACAGTGTGGTTAAAATAATAAAAAAAAAAAAACAATTAAAATTATTAAAAAAAAATTTTAACAGCGGAGCCACTTGCTTTCTTAATGATTATTTTTTTAAATAATATGGCATGTAAAGTTTTCCAAAATATCAAATGCTGATCTATTACAAGGAAAATAAATCTTTGGTTTTCAGTTTTGACTTTCATAATCTAGTAGTTGTCTACAGTAGGGTTTAAATAAATTAACAAAACATAGTAGAAATTGATTTAAAAAAAAAAAAAAACAACCGGAATTAGGCATTTTTAAATGCTCAAAATTCCTACAGTAATACACCCTTAAAGTCTGCAAAACTTTTGTCAAAATAATATTTTTTACATCAAATTTCTAGTTAAGAACTCTAGGCACTTTTTCCTTTTTTTTTTTAATAAATTACAGTGTGGTTTAAATAAATCTAAAATTGATTCTGCAATTCCTTTAGCAAAACCGAATAATAATTCGTTTAAAAAACTCTTCTTTCAGTGAAGAATTATGGAATTTTTTTTGCCTATATCACATATTGGGTACCTTCTTTCACAATTTATAACTTATAATACAGTATTGTTTAAAAGTGCAACAAAACAGATGTTTAATCATGTTTTGTAAGCAAAAAAAAAAAAAAAAAAAAAATCCGGTTTTAAAAACCAGTTTGAAAATATATACCTACAGTATGCTTAAAAAATATGTAATAATTTAGAAAACAATCCTGGTACTTTTTTAATTAAATACAGTATTTTATTAAATACAGTGCAACTTAAAAATTTTATGTTTCTGAAACCCGTTTTTTTTTTGCAAAAAATCCTGGTTTCTAAGCCTATCATTTTAAAATACTTAAAACTGTCTCACAAAGCCATTAAAAAATGTTGATTTCGTAAAGAAACTGAAACATTCCTACAGTGTTCAATAAAAATTTTCTATCGGTTTAAATTTTGTTAATTTTTAAAATTAAAAGAAAAAAAATATTTTTTTTATGTTACTTTCTCACTTACCTGTTGCCAAAATTGTGCCAATAAGTAAATTTGTTCCTTTTTGAAAAACCAATCCATTGATTGCACAGCCGTCAAATCCATATCGGCTGTACCGGCTGTTTGTGGCAATGTTGGCTGCATTCGGCTGATTTTTTGATTTGTGGCAACACCACCCGGTAAATCAATTACAGCCTTAAAATTTGACAAAATTTCTGAATCTTCTTGCTGCTGCCGCTTCTGCTGTGTATTCGATGATGCTGTTAATGATGATGCAGATGCAGATGATGATGATGATAATGATGACGATGTTGATGGTGCACCAACAGCAGCAGTAGCAGTAGTTGCTGTGGTTGCAATATCAGCAGCCGTACAATCAACTAAAGACTGTTGTTGTTGGCTTAAAAAAGTTTTCAACGTTTCAAGGCGTTTAGATTCCAGTTTGTATCACTTTGTTTTTACCAAAAAATTTTGTTTTAATTTTATTTCTTTTTCTTTTTTTTTTTTTTGTTTTGTTTAATAAAATGTTGTTTCTTTTTTTAATTTATGTTTTATTTTGCAATATTATTTAATAAAAAACACTTTTAATTTTATTTTGGCCATTTAAACGCTTAAATTTTTTTTGCTTTTTTCTTTATATTGGAAACATCATGTTGTTGTTTGTTTTGTTAGGAAAAAAAAACAGGATTTAAAAAAAAATATTTTCTTTTTTTTTTTTTTCAAAATATTCCTCACAAATTTACCGTTTCAAATCAAATCATCATATTCTGGGTTTTTATTTTCTTTTTCTTTTGTAATTTAAATTTCCTCTTTTGCAACACTTGTTTTTTAAGTTTTGTTTTTATTTTTATCTTTTAAAATTTAATATTTTTCTCTTTATTTCTGTTAAAAACACTTGTTTTTCTTATTTTATTCCCTTATTATTATTATTTTTTTTTTTGGGATATTTTTTACTCTTTCTTCTACCGCAAGAAAACACTTGTTTTTGTTTGTTGTTATTGTTGTCGTGTACGGTTACTCCTCTTGAATTTTTCTTTTTTTGCGTTTGATTTTATCACTTGATTTCTTTACATTTTTGTCGTACTATTTTCATTAAAAACTTTATTCCAATTAAACATTTTTGTTTTCGTTTCATTTGTTTCATTTGTTTACTTATAAATTAATTCATTTTGTTAATCTTTTTTTATTTTTGTTTAATTCTTAATTGATTGATTTCCATTTTGTGTGTAGGTTGGTTGTAATAATTGTAACATTTTTTTTGTTTGTTTGTTTGTTGTTGTTATTTTGTGCATGATTTGATTTGATTACTTACTTAAAAAAAAAAACAATAAACAACAGAGCAACGTTAATCTAATGAGTTGTTGCCTGTCACGAATTCAACTGATGACTGAACAAATCGAACATTAACGCAGCTTACACAACCCCATTAAACAACAAAAACAACATGATAGAGTAACACACAACAAAACACAACGCTTCATACAAAACACAAACAAAAATCATGCAAACAGTCACACACACATTCTGTCGCCTATACATTGTAAACATTTAAAAACCTATACTCATTTTTATCTACTTCAATACTCATGCTCTCTCTGGCTCTCTCTATCTTTCTCCGTATTTGTGAGACTCGCAAGCGCCCCTCATTCAATATTTTTTCATAATCAAACGAAAAAAAAAAAAATTAACCGAACCACACGTGAGTATTGTTGTTGAATTTTTTTTCTTTCTTGTTCCTATACAATCCACAATTGAGTGTTTGTTTGTAGGTTCAGAACTTATTATCATATTTTTTTTTTCGTGTGGAGCTTTGATTATTGAGAAATAGAGAAAGAGAGCAAGCATAGAATACAAGAGAGAGAATGCGCTCATTTGTGTTAAAAATGTAATGTTTGATTTGTTTTATTCAATGTATTTTTGAATACCATGAACCAATATTCACTCATTCTTAGACTCACGCTCACTCATTCCTCCTATCGGTAGTAACAACAATACTAATGCCAAAGGAAAAAAAAAAAAAGAAAACCGTACCGTACGAATAATACTCTCGTTATCTTGAGAAGAAAACACAACAACACAAGGAAAAAAAATACTCCTGTAAGGAGTAACTTGGAAAAAAAAAATAAAAGAAAAGAAAAACTGTCATGATAATTTTATTTCGAACCAATACTTACCATAATTTACAGTTACAAAACAATGTTGCCGAAGTGTTGTAATCAAATGTAGATGAAAAATATCCTGAAAAATATAGAAATAAGAGTAATTAAATAGAAATATTAAAAATAATAATAAAAAATAAATTTTAATAAGCTTTAGGTGTCGTGTAATAAAGAAGCAAAACAATATTTAATTAAAAAATGTTTAATTAACTTTAAGTTTTGATTTTTCTTTTTGGGAAAGAGAAACAAAATAAAACAAAAAAGTTAATTGAAAATTTATATTTTTAAACACAGTAAATGCATAAAAAAATCCATAAAACACTGACTTAATTGGAAGAAAGAACAGGTGTCAATTAAAAGAGATGCGCAAAATGTTATAAAAAAATAAACATGCAATAATATTAACAAAAAAGCAATTTTTAACAGGTGCTTAGCTAAGACAAAGGAAAAATTGAATTCATTTTCTGTTTAAAATCATTTAAAATTTAAAATGTCTGAATATGAATATAGAATTAAACTATTTAATTCCTAAAATTCTTTTTTTTTTCTCAAATAGGCTCTCTGTTAAATTCAGATACGAATAGCATGGCACCTTAAGTATAGATTTCTGATTAAAATTTTGCTTTGTATTTGAAAATCTTGATCATTAAAGCATTTAAGACAACTTATCAGTATCAACACTCTAATGTTAGTAGTTTATGAGAACTTTTCAGCAATTGAAATCTAATTTTTGGTTTGGTAAAGAAATTTTTAACAGTAACTATGGAGACATCAATAGTTCTGCAATCTAAATTGACTTTTTAGAACATAAAACTTGAAGAAACACTAAACATAGTTTACCTTTTGAGAAGAAGTTGGTACCACACGCAATAACACAGACGCTTCCGTCATTAGGAAGCCTGCCATCACGTTAATCCAATTAGGGAAATAATATAAGCGTGATTTAAGCTTTAGGATAGCTTTGTATCTTTTCAGAAATACTAAACATAGTTTATGGTCATTTCATTAGAAAACCTGCATTGGCGTTAATTTAGCGTGGGGTAGCTTTCTTACAGCTCTGAACCTTAAGAAATGTAAAAAAAATATCACAAATTTGCCTAGTTTGGTAAATAAATTTCTTAGAGTTCTCGCTTGCTTATGAGAAAACTTTACTAAAGGCAATGCTTCCAAAATAAAGGCTTTAACTTTAAATTGAGAAATAAGTTTTTGGATTTCTCGTTAAACTTTATTTTGAATATTTCTTTAATTATTTTTATTTTTATTTATTTTTTTCTGCGAAGTCCATTGCTTTTCAACAACAAATACACCATGAAATATGAAAATTCTAAAAAATGAATTCTTTTAGCGCAATGGCAATACTGTTTGTTTACAATGTGATGATATTTGATGTTTTTTTTTCTTCTGTGAAGCCAACTCTCAATAGCTTAAGGAACAAAAGTACTCACCTCTCTTAAATAAAGACCGACCGAAAAAAAAAAAAATTTGCCTTTTAAAAACGTTGGTAGTTCTTGTTTTTGCAAACCATAATTAAATAAATTACATTTCTTTTAATTCTATTTCATTTTTTTTAATCTCATTTTAATAACAAGAAAAAAAAAGAAAATTTAAATCTACTCTCTCGGCTCTCTTTTTTATGCTCTCTCAATTTTTTTTTACGATTTTTTTTTGTTTCGGTGTGAAACCCTTGTTTTTTCATTTCTTTTTTAGGTATTACGTCCCCCCATTTTTTGTTTTGTTTGTTGTAGTAGTTGTAGCTGTTGTTGTTGCTCTGTTCTTTGATTACTTGACAATAATCAGGTTCTGTCTCTTTCGCTCTTTTGCTTTGCACTCTGATAAGCTGCTAACCAGTGTTAAGCTCTCAGAGTGTTCGATTTTTTATGTCTTTTGCATTTATTCAATTCGATAAGTTTTTTTTTCTTCGTTTCTTTCGTTTTCTTTTTTTCTTCGTGTGTTTTTGTTGTTGTTGTTGTGTCTCCCGATTTGATGTCGTTATTGTTATTATTGTTATGCTTGTTACCAAACCAGTAAACAAAACGTACATGGGTGAGGTGGAGCAGTGTTAGTAGCAGCAGCAACAACAGCACCAGTGACTTCGTATAGTTGCCTGTGCATTTGTTGTCGTGTTGTTGTTGTTGTTGCTGTTAACAATTCATTGTTCTGCCATTTCTTCTTTATAAAGTGAGAAAAAAACAGTCACACATACAAACACACACACACACACATTTACATGAAAATAAAGCTGCTGTTTTCTCGTTATTCCCGTACTTCTCGAATTTAAAGGTTTCTCTCTCACTATATACACCAACAGCAGCAGCAGGCAGTAGTAGTAGTATTAGTTGTAGTAATGGTAGTGGTGTAGTTGTAGTAGTTGTTGTTATTGTTATTGCTGTTATTACTTATCCCATAGCTAAATAATGATTGTTGTTGCTGCTGTTCGAAAAAAAAAAAAATAAAGAGTGCAAGAAGAAGAAGAAGACCATAGAGAAAAAACAACAATAACAACAACAAAAGTAAGAATTTATAGAATATCGTCATATGGAATTTGGTTCGTTATGCTACAGAATGAATATGAAACGAAATATGTTTGTTTGCGTGTGTGTGTGTGTGCGTGAATATGTATGATTATTTTTTGTTTTTTCCATCATTCTTGCTCTTGATTTTTTATTTTATTATTGTTTGCATATATAGGTTTAGCTGTTGTTGTTGTTGTTGTTGTTGTTATTGCAATTTGATTGTATTTCCCATTTGGTCTCCAATTCTTTTCTTTTCGGTTATTTAGGGGTTCATTGTTATTGTCGTTGTTGTTGCTGTAGATGATGGTGTTTAAGGGTGTCTCAATAGGATTTTTTTCTCTTCTATTTTTAGGGACTCCTCTGTATTTGTGCCATTGAAATGTGAAATATGCTGAACGGCAAAGTTGCTGTCGCTTGAAATTACAGTGTTAAAGGGAGTGCAGGTGGTTTGAGTTTAATTTTATCATAGATTTGCGCTTAAAAGATTATTTCTTTTCTCTTAATTTTATAATTTGAAGGGTAATGCTTGTAGAATAAATTATTATTTTTTTAATTTAAATATTTAAAGCAGAGAAATTTAAAGCTGGTTGCAAAGTTTTTAATTGTAGAGGAAGAAACAAAGAACGATTCTATTTATAACAGAAACAATTAAATGTTTATAGGATTTTTTTTGTTTAAGAGCTATATTTCTCACATATTTCCGAATCAAATCTTGAAGAAACCGAAAAAACGAACTTCAAACTTCAATATACCGCACAAACATTCTATCTAATATCCCTACAAAGTCAGGCAGTGACGTCTACATACACAGTTCGATATATAAGGCAACCCTGTCATTCTGGAACCTATTTTAACAGATGAATTGCCTTATTTTCGAAAAAAAAAAGACTTCAAAAACGAAAAGGAAACAAATCCAGGAAATAATATGTAGGTAAGGGGGATCGTGCTGTCAAAATTTGATCAAACTGTGTCATTTAGTTTGTAATTGAAACACATTTTTAGCATCATTCAAACATTAAACATAAGGCTAAGCTTTAAAACTATTATATGGAGTCTCTTACATTTATTTAAAAGGTAATGAATAACATGGTTTAACGGATATTATTGCGGTTTGACGGATACCGTCCTTTACCATTTAAGGTATGTGAAGTAGAAACGAATAACAAAAGGCATAATGTGGTATTGGTCGATTAAAAATTGAACGTATAAAAGGTTGTGGAAGCTATGGGAAATTACTAAGCCATATTAGTGGTTTCAATTCAAAATGAGATCGCGTTGTGAGGAAACTTTTCGTAAGGCAAATACTACGTTTGCTTAATTCGCAGAATCACAATGTGGACTAATTTTACCGCCTTATCGTAATCATAGACGTAACAAGGAGCCACCACAATACACCAAACAGATGCGAGCTTCTAAGTGAATAGTAAATAAAAGCTTCTAGCAAAGTATATTTTAGAGCCTCTTACGGTATAAATGACATTGGCTGCCTTCAAAAGTGATAAAGCCATCATTGGCTTAATATTATGCGAACTTATTGGATCAATTTAATGAGGATTTGGAAGACAATGTTTCCATTTAGTTAAAAAGAGATTTTTTCTAAATCCAGTTATGATATGTTTAACATTTTTTAGTTTTCATAATCCTAAATTCATTTATTTTTCAGGGATTTCTTTCTTTTCTGACCTATCCTCAGAATTCAGTCGTTAGTGATTATTTCTGAAATCTATTTTGATGATCTCAAACCAATTGTGGCATCTAAGGATGCCATCCGGATAAATGCACGATATTTTCGGGATTTTCTATACAAAATAGATACCGAAGACATTAACTGTACAGAGAAGGAGGACCCGTCCACTACATAAGATGTGCTGAACTCTCTTCTTCTCTTGCACAAGACCATGTTAAGGTCAGTCGTCATTGTCCAGTTAAAACCAATTTGAATTTACGCCTTTCACTGCGACTTATAGGCGATCCAGTAAGTTAGTTAAAATATTTGGTCCGTGTTTGCGCTGTGATAATAAAAATTCGATTTCAAATGAATAAATTTTAAACTTAAAATAGAATTTTCTACTTCATTTAAAACCTAAATCCTCTTCTTAAGTTAAAAATGAAACACGAAAATCACATTTTCATTTCAGCCGAAGGGAAAGAGTACGAAAAATTACTTGAAATTGTTTTTTTTTTTAAATGATTTTTTTTTTGAGTTGAAGGGGGCACCCTATACTTCATACCTACAACAACGGTGCCGACACCAACAACAAGCCAACGACGATAGCATAGCACCAGCTCAAACAACAATAACAGTATTGATGTTGTGTAGAAGAACAAGAGAGAAGAGCAGAAAAATATGAGAAAAAAAAAATTGCAAGAAAAAAAATGGAAAAAAATGAAAAAAAAATGGAAATAAAGAAGAAAAAAAATACAAAAACAATTTGTAACGAATGGGGAAGAAAAAAATATCAGTCTCTCTCGTTTGTGCACACATGTGCCATTAAATATGATTGACAATCGATGGATGGATGGTTGGATGGATGGATGAACGAACGAACGAACGAACAACGACTCCGTTTATGTACTTGGACTGACACATACAAAGACCAAACAAGCAATACTTAGAGGAGAGACAGAGAGAGAGGAGTTGCTAAGAAGATGAAGAAGAAAATTAAATGAAATAAATACGATATAAACGAATGAATGAATGAATGAATGAATGGTTTGATAGATGGCTGGCTTACTGGATGTAAAAAAAGAAAAAAAAAAAAAAGAACGAAAATGATGACGATGATGATGATGATAATGCTGATGGTTGTAGTTTGTATTGGGGGTTATAGTGTAGGTGACTGACTAACTCCTCTGTAGGTCTATGTAAAATACATAAGTTTGGCTTTGTGTTTATGTGTTTGTGCGTAAAACTTGATAACAGTCGGAGAGAACGTACACAAAGCAAATGCATTTCTATCATGGTACACTTTAAAATTCCAAAAAACAAAAAAAAAAAGAAGTCTTAGTTCATTTGCTACATAATAATCTACAAACAGAAACAAAAAAGACAAAGGCAACAACAAAAAGAGAAATGCAAAAAGAAAACAAACTTAAATTAATTGCCAATAACTTTCTTATTAACAGAGTGCTCATACATGCATAAATGCATTGGCAAGTGTTTTAAATCACACATACATCGCCACCTCTAACAGCCGTTATTTGCAAAGGTCATTTATGTGTTGGACTGTTGTAAGTAACCATGAATGTGTGTATGTGTGTTTGAGTGTGTTCGTGTAGTAATCCAACTGTTGTGATTGATGGATTTAAAATAGAGTAACGGTTGGCTGCTGGCTAACAAACTTACATGGTGGGAGAAAAATTTTTTTGCTGTTAATTTTAAAACGAAATTTTTGCTTTGCACTAAATAGGGGAATTCACATGAAGTGAATAAACAGCTGTTTATTTCGTAATAAGCAGAAAAATAAAGTATTTTTCTAATAATTTCGATTTGTCTTTTAAATATTAATCTCAATAATTATGATTTTAATAAAAAATCTGATGAATTCTGTCCCATTTTTAAAAACAACAATTGAAAAAATTTTTAAATTTAAAATTTGAAATTCATAAGCATGAATTTTTATTCACAAAATTAGAAACATTAAAGTTTTTACAACTTTAAATAAAGAATTTATTTATAAAGTATAAATCAATATAAAAATTTATTTATTTTCTATATTATTTATAAAATTAAAATTCAAACAAACTAATTAATCTCTAAATAATGGAATGATTAAATTTAAATATTTAAACCTATCATGTATACCTACAATAATCGATTAAAGTTTTACGAATTTCTTTTGTCTCTTTGTGGACTCTAATTTGGCATTTGACATTATTGGCAGATGTGGAATTCAATATTTATTAAAACTAATGAAATAGCAAATCGTGGAGCCTGGCATCAATGCAATAAGAAAATTGCCCTTTTAAACGTATTTACACAGCTTTTCTCGAACAAACAAGAAACACAACGAGCTCTACGTAACGAAACTGAGTCCTCCTTACAATAAGAAAACAAGTGAATCCAAATGCAATGCTTCTGCTATTGGTATACTGGTAATTTGGAAAATTAGAAGGTATTTGGAAAGCTTGTTTAAAAATAAAATAGAAAGAAAACTGTTGAAGTTTTTTCTAGGCTGAAAAAAGAAAAGATATGGCATGTACTGAAGGGCGTGATGCTAACCAAATCATTGCCAATTAGTAGGATTGACATTTTGAAAACCATTTCTCATCACCTTTCGGTTTCAATCCGTCTAAACATGCAATGAAATCATGCTTTCTTTTGCAAAAAATAGTTTTCTTTTTATTATTACGACCTAACAATAACTTGATAATTACTTTTTAATTTTAATTTGCCGTTAAAATACAATTTTTTTCAAAACCCGAAAGAAAAGTTATTTATTTCAATAAACAAAATATTCTGTTTGAAATGAACCTCCTTAATGCTTTCCTTTTATTCTAAATATTGCATCTCTTCTCAACATGTCAAAACTAAATCTGCAGACTCTCTAATATCAAGTGTATTAGCAACACAGCAATAGTTTAAGAAAACCAACAACAACAACAGCAATTACATATGTACATAGTAATACAACAATAATAAAAACCAAACAAAAAATTCAACTCAATTCATAAATACCCACTCATCTATCAATTCAACACATGTACTCTTCCGTTTTCCTCTCTCTCACTCTCATTCTCATGAACAATGATTTTTAAAATGCTCCTCTTTCATTATTACAATATCTTTACTCTCTGGCTCCCATAAAGTAATTTCCACTTTTTTTCCCATTTCCCTTTATAATGCAGCAACACTACAGTTAGTGATAATGTTTTCGGTCAAATTATTCAAACACAAACTAGTTGGTGATGTTCGAAGGGGGAATTTATTTGTGGCTATACACTCTCATACTTGCTTGCTTGCAACCAACAGGGGAAAAATACATGCAACACATTGAGTTGGTTTTATGAGTTCGAAACAATGTTTGAAGGCTGGCTTAACCAAACGTTAATAAGAAAATGTTGGCTTACACTCATGAAAAGAATGCAAGTATTTGTGAATGAAAGAAAATTACAATAAAAATTTATTTTCATTGAAAAACCTTTTAATTCCATTGCTGTTTTTAAATAGAACGTGAATCTAAATTTTTTTTTTTTTGGAAATTGTAATTAACTAACGCTGGATCAGTTTATTTAAGGTGGAAAAGGAAAATTCACTAAAAATTCAGTTCCTTAAACTGTAAAGCTATTATTAATGAATATTCAGAAATGAAAAGTTGATAACATTTGACATTCTAACCTTTTAAGAAAAAATGAGGAACCGTTTTGTGGCAAGAGTTTTTAGCCTCAGAACTCGGCTCCTATGAGCTTAAAATGAACATCGTATGGATGGGTCTTAAAGAGTTGAATCAGATAAGTTGACAGAATAAGGTTACCCTTTTTCAGGTTCTAAGTCACGTGTGAATTCTTGGCAAAGAGCAAGAAGAGGACCTTGCGAGGAGGTGAACTTCAAAGCTGTTAATGGCGGCAGAACCCGTCTATAGAGTGAGAACGTATATTGGAAAAGCGATACTTAACTAAAGGGAAGTGATAAAGAGGGACAAAAACTCTCTCACACCAAGTGGGTGTGATACAATCGAAATTTTTGTTGGGAAATTATAACAAGAGTAGATCTGAGTTAGACTGTACAGAAATAACCGGATATTTACAGGATACTGTAGACTTGGAGTAGACTTATTCGGCATGGCGGTTGTCTTGATCCCAACATGTAAGGTTCTGTGATGATGAGAATGAATTATTGGAGCACATTCTTGGAATATGTGAGACATTTGTGCATTCGAGAAGGAAACTCCCGGTTTTAAAAATTTGTTTTCTCTTTTTTATGTAAATTTTTGAAATGTTTTGGTATTTATTTATTTAAATCGCTATTTAAAACATAAATTTGTTTATTAAATAAAAACTAAAACAATATATTTTCTATAATATTCTAAAACTTTTGTATAAAAATGGTATTATTGAATTAAAAATGTTAATATTTCTATTAAAAAACTATTATTTTTCTCTTGCCATTAAGTTTCAAACCAACTTTGTATTGAAATTTCCCCTGCCAACTACTGTTTTTTTGCAACTATAAACAGAAAAAAAACAAAAAATCCACTCATACCCCTTGTCATACTCATACTCTCTTTTAATAGCAACAAAAACAAGAAAAAAGAAAAAAGCAAACGAAAAAATAATAAAAAAGCTTTATGCTCTCAATTTCCAATAAACACGAATGAGTTTCGTTTGGACACACAGCCAGCCATGTGATGTGTTGGTGATGAACAGAAAGCAATAATATTACAATACCAATAACAACAACACACATACACAGTCTAACTAAGGCACACAGCCAGCAAAATCGAATTCACACGACAACGAGAGGAAAAAAAAAACGAAAATAACAAGAAAAACGCCAATATGTACCATATAATAACAACAAAAACAATATTAAACGTATGAGGTATTGAAAAAATTTTGTATTTTTTTTCTTGTGATAATTTAAGCTCCGCCCCATTTGATTGGCGAGTAGCAAGGTATAAACGCATATAAACACACGCACATGTACAAAACACATGCCCCAGACACAACACTAATACGAGTTATTGAAACGAAAAAGAAAAAAAAAACGACAATGACAACGACAATCATTATTATGGTCACAATCATGTATAGGAAACGAAACGAAAGAAAACGAAAAACAAAAAACAAAAAAATAAGAAAAACAATCAAAAGTAAGTAAGAGAGTCTTTGAAGGTGTTCTTTCATTGAAAACAGTTTTAACAGGTTTGCTTCCAAAAAGAGAGTGCATGTGTGTGTTAGAATAATAACAAGCCATAGAATTATAATTCAAACACAAAATATTAGTAAAGGGGGGATGGACGGATAAGAGACAACAAAAAATAAAAACAATAAAAAGAAAAGAAAGAGAGACAGTATTACGGTTTTGGTTTTCTTTTTTTTTTTTTTTGTGAGCGAGCATATGTACTACAACGTCTTGCTTTAGTTATTTTTTTTTTTACTTTCTTAGGGGTTCTTAATAATATCACAGTGTTTGCTACTGTTTAAATAGAAAAGCAAAAAATGTGAACAACAACAACAACAACAACAATAATAATAATAGCTTTAATAGTAAGTGTTACTTTCCCTTTAAGTTACTGTCTTGTTTTGTTTTGTTCGGCTTTTTTGTTTCTCCATTCCGATCATACTCTCTCTATCATAATTTATTAGAGTGTGTTTAATGAGTAGGTGTGAAAGAGTGAGTGAACAGCCATTGTTGTTTACCACATACAGGCAAACATACAACACACATACACTTATAACAACACCACTTATTATACTCGTATTACTCAACATCACCTGATAATAATTATTATGTGGATTAATAATGAGTTATTAGTTCATCTACTTATTTAGCACACTATCACGTCGTCACACATACATACATACATACGAACACATACTTGTGAGATAAGTAGAAGGTTAGAAATGCTGTATACTATTATTGAACAGGGATGGGAGATTTAATATAGTGTTTGTGATACAATAATCATAGACAAAAATTGGTGTTTTTTTAATACAAAAATTTAAATTAAACGTAAAACTTAAACAAATAGAATTTAAATAATAAAAATGTTCTGAAAAAAATATAAATAAAAGTGTAATAAATAAAGAAAACATGTGACCAATGAAAAATCTTTACGTAGAGTATAAGATTTCAAAGTTTTAGAAAAAAATTTGGTACCCCTAGCCAATTACAATCACTTATTTAAAGAGAAATAACTCATGAAACTATTAATAGTTTGAAAATTGTTAGCAATTAACAATAAAAATCCATAAACTGTGGTTCCTTTCACTTGTTTATATTTATTTAACAAGCAGTAAGATATATATATATGCAGTCAACATATATATTTGGAATATGAGATACAGAAAGACTATTCCATTTGAAGTTTAAAATATCCCTAGTCAAAGAGCTAAAATAAACAAAAATCTTGGGTAAAAATCACAAAAATTATTGAATAGTTACACTGTACTACCCAAGCAATAAAATTATTAGCGGAAACAACTCACGAAGCCTAACTAAAATTGGTCCTTAGAAGCCTTTAGCCAGCCATTACAATCTAACTTCACATACTACTCATGTTGTGTGCGTTAATTTTAAGCACGAGTGCTAGGACCTACAGTTTAATGTCGACTCCGAACCGCAGATTTGAGAAACTTTTCATGAGAATTTCATTTTTGCCAAAAGACTGATGGAAGGAAGCCGTCAAAAGAAATATTTTTTGCATATTTCGTTTTGATCGCGATAACAAAGCCAAGAGTTCTCGGCTAATAAACTACTTTTTAGATTATGCCGACCAGATCTTAAGTCATTGGATTTTATTCAGGATGTTTTTTTGAAAAATTGGCGTAAAAGATTAACGAAACTAGACGTGAATCTCCGAACTTGAAAGGAAAATACACCCAATATTGTGAAGAATTTGAGAACCTGTCATCTACACATTGTAACTGCTAAAATAATACCATTTTTGTTTTTAATTATTGGTTCAAGACTTAGAAATTAGTGGGTGTTTGCAAAGTTTTTTTTTTTAATTTTAATTTTCAACAACTTATCTAAGGCAAAAGAATTTTATTTTTAAATATTTTTTTTTAATAAAAAATGTTTTTTTTAATCTTTTTTTAATTTTTTTTTCTAACCTCTACTACCATTTATTATTTATTAACCTTTTGTCATTTTTATATTATCATTACATTACAAAAGAAGAAAAGAAACAAAAAACGAACAATAAAAACCTTTTAACCCTTCTTTATAAATGCAACACAATTAATTTTCGCACTATTATTGCCTATTATAGAAAAACATTGCCTCAGCAGCAAGCAACACCGATTGATTTCCAATGTAATAACAAGGAATACTTCTCTCTTTAATTGCTGTAAATATCATGTTTATTAAACCTTTCTTTATGCTCTTTTGCTTGCTTGGTTTTATTGCAATTGTTTTGCCGTTTTATGAGATTTATGGCAGTTTACAGAAATCAATAGGAGATCAATTAACACAAGTAACGGCAAAATAATGCATGAGTACGCAAAAAAAAAAAAAATAAAAGAAAAACAAAACCAAACAAACAAAGAGATAATAAAACCCTGTGGGAAAGAGAAAGAGAAAGTGAGTGAGTGAGTGAGAATAAAAGGGAAACATTGTTTCAAGTGTAATTATCAATTGGTTTTGCAAAAACAAAACGGTGGTTGGCAAAATAATTTTTTTTGCCACTTTCCCTTTCCCTTTTCTCTTTTCAAAAGTAAACCCTTACCACTTTCGCTACACATGTTTATAAAATAAAATCCCGTAAATTTTTTCTTTTGTTAAAAGAGAAAGAAGAGAGTGTATGTAGGTATGTGTGTGTGTGTGTGTTTTGTTTACAAAATATTCAATTGTTTCCCTTTCTTTATAAGTTTGCTTGCCAGGCGTTTCAATTACTCTAACACTAGTAATCATATTACTTTGTAAATGCACTTACACTACACTACTATACAGCATTTAAAAGCAAGTGTGTGTAAATTGTTGTTGTTGTTGTTCGGGTTTTTTCCCAATTGTTGCATTTCTCTGCTGTTTGGTATTGCGGATTTTTGTGTTGATCCTTGTTATGGTGGGTATTGTTGTATTCGTTTGTGCTTTGTACACGCTGGTTTTCAATTATTGTTGTTGTTGCTATTTAAAATGCAGTTGCAAAAATTTACACACACATACATATAAACCTACACATATACATACAATTACATGTACTTTTTTGGTTTGTTTGTTTTGTTATTGCATTTGTTGCGTGCCCAAAATTGTTTGTTTATATTTCGTTGTTATTATTATTATGTATTATTGTTGATGTTGTTGTTGTTATTGCTGTGTGGCTTGTGCTAAATTTAGATGTTTATACAGTGGCTCTCTCATTCATTTTTAAGTGTTTAGTGCCAATGTAAGAGGATATTTTTTTTGTTCTGTTAAGGCACATACAATACATATATACATACATACACTTGTGGAGTTAGTGTTTTGCTTCTCACGGCTAACATACAGTAAGTAACGGTGCGTGTTTAAGGAGAATCAAAACAAATGAAATGAAATTCGATTTACTGTTAGAAATTAAACAAGAAATAAAGAATTTCCAGTTAATTTTGCATTTAAATTACGATTTTTTTTAAGGAAAACTAAAGAACCAAAAAAATTAAAAATTTTTTTTTTAAATCTTTGGTATGTTTTGTATGTTTTTTATGTTTTTTATGTTTTACTGTTAAGTTTATTCGTATTAATAAACAAAATTATGATGTTTTCGCAATCGTCAATTATAGCCTGTATGCCAAGACAATACAGTGTGGGTAAAATATGCGGCTTAAGACTTTAGTAACGAAAGGAAACACACAAAAAACAAAAACAAAAATAATACAATTAAATTAAATTTAAATTTAAATTTAATTTTTTTCTTTTAATATTTTTCTATGTTTTTACATGTACAAACAATTGATTTCTTAGAGAAACCTGGCCTGAAATAATGAAATAAATTCCCATGACGTATAAAAATGAATGAAAAAACAGAAACCAAAAATATTTCGTAAGATTTTTTTTTCGTATGTTTTTCATGTCTTGTCTTGTTAATATTTTTTTTCTTTTTGTAATTTTCCTACAATTGTCGTAAAGTAAGTCGGCAATTTAAGCTTTAAATTGTTAATTATTAGTTTGAAAAACAAGAAAAAAAAAAAAGATTTTTTTCCAAAGATTATAATTTTTTTTTTTAATTTTTATGAGACACACACAATTATTGTTTTGTACGGCATACAAACAGAAACTTAAAGCAGAACTGAACTTAATTAATAGACCAGAACAAGAACCTGATCTAGAAACAGTCAGTCAAGTGCCATTCTAATATTCTCACACACATTCAATAAAAAAAAAAAAAAACGTACGAACGCACTTTAGTTTTCAAAGGGTTTTGCAAGATTTTTAATTCAATCTAAGGCGCACCAATACATGTGCAACATTAATTCATTGATTTGACTTTGCTGGGAAATTCCCAGAGATAAATAAGCAGCGATTTGTGCAATAAATGCGTGATTTTTAAATATTCTTTCAATGTAATTTTATGATAAAAAAAGTACCTTTTAACTGATTTGGTACTCTTTGAAAAAGTACCAAGAAGTAGCTTAAGTAATAATTTCATGTTAAAACAATATTGTTGGAAAAGAGTACTTTTTGCAAACTAAATACTAAAAGGTACTAAAAATGTACCAAAAAGTACCTTAACTAATAATTCTTATAATACAAAAATTCAAAATTTATTTTTTTGTACCGAGTTTGGTACCGTTTGAAAATTAAGTGCCAAAGAAAGTACTTTTTATAAAGAATTATTACGTTTTGTAGTTTAAACAACATGTTTATTTAATAAAAGAGTGGAAACATCTTTTTATGTCATTGAAATACAACATCAACAACTGCATACATAAGTTGTTGATGACATATGGCAACCATTATTACTGCAAATTTTTGTACTTTTTTTAAATTTGTTATTGTTATTTAGGCATTTGAGTAGTTGTTTTTATTTATAATTTTAGATTACGTTGTTTATAAAAATAAAAATTTACTAGATTTGGTACCATACTCGTTTTAGTACCATATTTGGTGCTTTTTTGAACTATTTATATCTTTAAAATGATAGTGTAATTCAATTAATGTACTTTTTTTTAGTACTGTTATTAGTACCAAATTTGGTACTTTTCTGAAATCGAACATTGTCTTGTATTTATCTAAAATGATTATGTTACATTGTTTAATAAATAAATTTTTATAATTTTGGTACTATTTTTGCCTTGGTACTAATTATGGTACTAATTTTTTTTAAGTATATTTTTTGTGATTTTTATTTGAATTTTTATTTAAGATTTCTTTTCTTTATTTTCTATTTTGATTTAATGATTGGAATTTTCTGTTCATTATTATTGTCGCTGATGACAAATTGCTGTCATAATTGTTTTTACTGACCCAGTTTTTAAGCCAGATTCCATATACGATTTCTTCAGAGTTCAAATAGAGTGGCGTGTCTTGGGGCGGTGGTCTTATAGACACATAATAACGTTTATTTTTTTTATGAAAATAATTTGTTTTTCCTACTCTTTTCCCTCTCTTCTCTCTTTAGCTCCTCTATCCGTTTGCCTGTCTTCTGTTGCTAAACTTAAAAAAAAAAAACGCATACCTGACAATTTCAGATTGTCTGTCTATAATTTAAAGAGAAAAAAGAGGGAGAAAAAAACTATTTGATTACCATGTATGACCCCATAATCTAAAAATAATGAATTGTTATGAGATTGAATTGTTTGACCACAAATAAAATGGATATAATGGGAGTTGGAGAGAAAATAATATTCCCACGTTTTCTATTGAAAAGAAAAAGAAAAAAAAATAAGCAAAATGAGCAAAATAAAGACTACCCATCAGACAAATATGATTTGCTTCTGATGAAATAATCATAATTTTTTGAATATTTTTTTTAAAAAAAATTTTTTCATAAACTTTTGCATAAATTAAGAGACTGTATGTAGCTGTTCGTTTAAAACTCACCCCACTTTAGGGATTTTGAAATTGAAAAATTTACATACGTCTTGCTACAAAGAGCACCAGCACCAGCACCCAGCAGTACAGTATGGTTGTTTAATTGTTAATTGGAAATTGAAACTTCTAAGCAGATGTCCTTGTGCTGTAAGGCTTGCTGTAAAGCCTTAATGCCTATACCTTTCTTATCGAAACAATAAAAAAAAAAGTATCCTTTCTTGTGTATCGTATTGTATTGTATTGTATTGTATTGAAAGTTTCTTTAATTATTATAATTCATTTTCGTTCTTCTTTCTTCTTTTTTTGCTGTTCAAAGATCCTCCTTTTCAACGCTTTCATTCAATTCGTAACGTACGTAACGTTAACGTTATGATCAGGACACTTTCATATGCAAAAGAGCGAGCTGCTGAATTAAAACGACGCTGGCTCGGTCAAGGGTGTTTTCTTTTCTTCTACTTATTCTTCAATAATTTCCAAAGGGTTCTTGTTTTTGTTTTCATTTCTTATGCCATATTCAAAACGGGAAAAAGGTGTTTTAATTATCAAAAGGTGTTCGTTTGTTCGCATTCGTTTTTCGAACTCGTAACGAAATTGTTTTTTTTTTCTTTGAAAAATTAATTACAATTGCATTCCATGATAAGGAATCTATCTTTGGTCGTTGGCAAAGGGGTTTCTTTTATATTTCAAATTTATTTTATGATTTATGATTAGAAATAGAAAAATCATAATAACAATACAGTTATTATAATAAAATGTCAAAATATATGAACAAAATACGCGTTCTTTTTTGGTTCCCACAACTATATTTTATTAAAGGCCATATGTACAGTTAGTTTGAATAAAAATTTTTGTTTAAAAATTTTAAAAATTAAGGAAAACTTTAGCGTTTATTTAGCTATCACCTGATGACTACTTTCAAAGTTGCACAATGTTTATTGAGTGGCGGAACTTCTGCTAGGCTGTGATTAAGTGCTTAACGACTGTAGTCTTAACGTCGGTCCTTGTCCATTAAGGCCAAGGATTTCTTGGAGAAATTTCGTATTTCAGGTAACTCCTATATGGGTTCTGGGACATAGGGCAATCTTTGGCAATTGCATTACTTTTGATTTGGCCAGAGCCAATATGGAGTTTGCAATCTCCCCCATTGAACAGGGCACGTGGTTTTCCTGTTGGCTTAGTTAAATTGAAAATTATTCACTATTCTTATACGCATGGCCACCCATCACACAATAACAATTCCTACGGGTCACTGTCCTTTTGGAGGGAATGTCCAAAAGCTCGGCATTCCATCATATGACTTCTGCACGAGTGTGTTCTAGGGAGGAGGAAGTATCAGTGCCTTGCTCTTGTCTTGAAAAGACGGAAGGACATCGATTTTTTGCATCTGACTTGTTGACACCACACGCTTGACCGAGCTCTCAAATATAAAAACTGCTGTAATAGCAAGATTCATTTTGGACTCGGTTTAGTTTCTTCTATCGAATGTTTGATCCTAGGGCTGAAAATTGATTGTGGTATTACAATGTGTTCAAATGCTGACCTATGTCAGATCTCTTGGGGGGTCGGATCAAAGAGTGTCCGCCATCATACCTACGCTAGCTTACGTGCTTCGAATAGCCTGCAATCCAGCTTTCCTTATGTGTCTTGCCATGCCTGTCTGACAATAGTTTTATTGTCACAGCAACTTGTGCTTGCGTAAAAGGAGCCTGTGAACGACGGCCAGCTTGTTCGCTGAGGAGAACGAAATCAAAAGCATCGGCAAGGGAGATTACTTCATTTGCGGTGGAGTTTTTCTCTTTAAAATTTTTTTTTATAATTCATCAACAGTTATCAGTCAGCCAACCATTTCAGGTGATCACATATTTATCTCTTACCGTGTAATAAAAAAAATATTGTCTTAAAATAAATACACAGACCAACAAGAAAAATCTTATCTTTCGTTTTTGTTTTCTGATAATTTCGTTACAAAACACTGACAGTGTAGTGTGTTTGTTTTATTATGGAATGGAATGGATTTCTATAATTCAGTCAAGAACACATTATGAACAGATTTTTGTTGAGTAAATATTTGCAAGAGAATAGAAAACAATGGAATGCAATGGAATGGCATAGTAATGACAATAAAAATAATTGAAATACCTGTTAAAGGTACGTGTGGGCCCTTGTACTACTGTCAGTTAGCTAGCTAGCCAGCCAGCCAGCCAGTCAATCATGCAGTTATTTTATTATGTAAGTGTGGACTAATTTCAGAACACAATGAATGATGAGGCACGGTGCTGATACAATTCTGGCTAATGCTGCTGATAAAACTAATGACGCCGTTTTGAAATTCATGATAACAAGCTTGCTTACTGCTCTACTGGGTATTACCGAGAGCATGTTTTGAGTATCTTAAAGGCAGATCTGTTTAATAATTATCTAAAGAACTTATTGCTATTGTTGTTGTTGTTGTTTTTTAGCACACACACTTTCATATTTCGTCTCTTGAATATGAAGATAAGATGCTCTACAGAGCTGCTTTAGATATTAGGAAAGGGGTCAGTCATTGTATTGTATTGAAAACATTGTGTTGTTATTTGCATCATTAGGTAGGTGCTCGTGTATTCACATTTAAGGGTTGCTTTATGGCATTTTCAAGGGCCCACCTAAAGAGGTGTGAAGTTTGTTTTAAGGATTTTTACTTCCGTTTTACCAAAAATAAAATGAAAAGAAAGAGTTTCCTAATCTCTAGTCGTTAAATAGTTCATTGTCAATGGATTTTTGTTTTAAAACGTTAATTTTCCTACCCTTGTAAGCGTTTTTGAGCCAAAGGTCAAAAGGTCAAGATTTTAAAACTATGCTTAAACACTTTAATTCTTTAATTTTCCATCTTATATGGACATTTTGCAATGAAAATGTAACAGAAAATGTATATATGTAGAGTAAATGCTTTGAAGGTCAAAGGTCAAAAGGTTAATCAATGATAAAATTCATAAAATATTAAAATTTTCAAGGAAAATATTAAAATTTTTAACAAAATATTCGATTGTACTTACTCAGAGGCTGTCAGTTGTTGTATGCAATACTGCTTTCATTTTCATATATTTTTGCTGCACGAAATCGATCTTAAATGTCTTTAGAAGACTTCCCTTTTTGAATTACCATTTTGATTTTCAATTCAATAACAGAAAACGTGTCCATAATCTCTAATTCATAGACTGGCAACACGTACTGCTCCAGATAAATAAAATCTGTCGGGAAAGATTTTCTATAAAAAAAAAAAGAGAACAAAAGATTGGAATTATTTTTCTTCTTCTTCTTTTGATTTTTCTTTTCAGTGATAATATTACAAAAGCTATACAAGAAAATTTCATTTGAGATTTACTTTCAACAACAAAACAAAATTAAAAAACAGAAATGCAATGACCAGTGCTACTACTACTACTGACTGCAACTGAAGATACTGAAACTTGAAAACTATTTTCGAAATTCGAATGGCATGATGGCAGGATTGGATGGATGGATGGATGGATGGATGTATGGATAGACGGATTGGATGGATGGAAAATTTTCAATTGAAATGCAAATTGTTAAGAAAGCTTTTGAAAACATAATCACGCTTGTTTAAATTACATTTAAACTAATGTTTTCTTATTATTACGATTATTGTTGTTGTTGTTAGTATAAAAAAAAACCCACAAAATATATGAGATTTATAAAGCCATGGGTACTACCTTTAGTTTGCAATACAATAGGCAGGTAATTCAAAACCCTTGTTTTCAATGCAGACAATCCATAGTTAAATAAATGGAAAATAAAATTAAATATCATTGCTGTTGTTGTTGTTGTTATTGTTATCATTGCTCTAAATAATAGAAAAAAAAAATTTGCCAGATATTTGCCAGATACTTAGACTACTGTACAGTTTAATTAACCCTTTAAAGTCTAAGAGGGCTCTCTCTCCCGCTCTTGATAAGAAGTTTTTTCTTTTAATGAAATACTTTCGATAACTTTTTTTTAGTTTCTATGTGATCTTTTGTGGAAAAGAGGATACAAATCTGTAATTGATTTTCTGACCTTTTGACCTTTTACAATAAAAAAAATTATCGCTTGAAAAAAGCTTTAAATTTGATAAAATTTTCTATTCGAAATCCAAAGAACTACGCTTTTTATGAGCATTTTCTTAACCTTTAACCTTTTGACCTTAAGTTTTTATGTGCTGTCCCAGTTATAAAGAGGCACAAAGTCCATAAAATAGCACAGAACATGAAACTCTACTTGTTCTGTACCTTGCCACATTAAAATCTTCGGATTTCTTCCATGGGGACAGTTATTAAGACACCAAAGGGCTTTGGAAACAGAACAGAAGCATATATTTACCATGAAATATCAGAGTGAAAGGTGACAAAATGGTGTCAACAGAGAATTAAGTAGTAGAGACATCTCCCGTCCGTCAAAACTTATATCTAACAAGTTGTTCATCCTTTCCATGCTTCTTTAAGGCACGGGAGCATGGACACTATTAAACACCAATGCAGCAACCTTGAGAGTATTCCAGAGAAAAATTTTATGTAAGATCTTCGGTTCAGTGAGAGTTGTAGAGGTTGTTTCGGCGAGACAGTTATTTTATGCAGGAATTAGTGGAAATCGGTGTAGAGGACGGCATTGCATGCTTTGTAAGAACCAAATTGAGGAAGCCCTGTCATCAGTTGATGTGAATAACTAACGAAGACTCCCAATAAGTATAAGATCCTGGAAGTATGTGTTAAAGTAGACCGAAATCCGATAAACGGGTTGTTGAGGGCCAATTAATTAAGTAAGTTAGTCTTGTAGGTTGTGTGTTGACTTGTAAGACCTTGCAAGACCTTCATTCCAACTACAAAACTTGAAGTTTGATGGTAGTTTTTCTATTTATGGTTGGGGTCTGGCATTTGTTTACGTATCCATAACAAACTGTAGTCCGCCCGTAATGGGTTAATTTCTATAAAATATCAGTTATTTTGTTAAATATATGCTTACTTATCATCTTGAAATTGTTACTGCAGTTGTTGTAGTTGTAATTGTACGATCAGTCAGTCAGTATTTATTTAAAACAATTAGTAAGTAAAAGTCCCAACGATATCCAATGACTGCGCAACCTCAATTTGCTTTTTTTTTTTTTTTTTTTTTTTTTTTCGTTCAACTGCCAACCATTATATCAAAAGTGCATATAAATTTCGTTGTTGTCAACTTTTTTTCTGCTTCTTTTCTTTCGCTTTAATGGCATCTAATTGTTATGATTATTATTGTTGTTGTAGTTGTGTTGTTGTTGTTGTTGAAATCTATATATAATTTCAGTGATTTTATTTAAAACAATACAATAAATTTTCTAAGATTTCAACACCACTCGGACTCCCTCCCATGCTAGCAGAAGTAATAATAAAACCTCATCATCATTATCATCATCATTATCATCATCATTGTCGTTATCATCATCTTTGTATCACATGTCACAGTTTCTTTAGATACAAAAACAAAAAATTAAAAAAAAAAAAAAAAAAAACGATTTTAAAACAATTTTTCTGCTTTTTTTTTTTTTGTTGAACAACAAACGAATGTTATTTGAATAACGGAGACGTAATTAGAACATCAAAACAATTTCAGATTTTCAATACCCTACCATAAGTCCTTAGGAATTTTTTGGATACAAAAAAAATTTCAAAATTTATTTCCTAAAAATTAAATTTTTTTCTTTACTTTTACAGAACTTTTAAATTTCTTGCAGTATTACCGTTTTCTTGTGGTAGACCTTATGTAGGGTATTTTCTTTTGGTTTGTTACGCTACTCTTGAGATTAAATTCCTAACACATGTAATCATTTGATATGCCCCAGCATTTCAGAGACTGTAATTGGACGTTCATTCGTTCGGTTCATTCGCTTGTCCAACATTTATCGTGTGGGAGAATTATTTATTCTGCGATAAAATATTTCTGTAATTAGCAAAATCCACACTATTTTTAAACAAATGACAACACAGAGACAGAAACAGAGATAGAGATTTCATAAAATATTAGAAAATAAAGATTAAATGAATTATAAAAAAAAAAATACAACAACAATTTTGGTTACAATTTTTGTACGACAATTTTATGAATTGAACACGCTTAACATGTCTGCTTGCGGGTGGAAAATTCTCAGAGACAATACTACACGAAGTGCAAGGAGTGCTAGCTATTTACTCTTACCGCTTTCTAAGAAATTAGGGGCTCATTCAGCAACTGATTCAACTGTCACAACAGATTTAATTATCACCATAAAGCAGGTCTTAAGATTGGAAAGACATCTTTATCTCGGGTTCAAATCCTTACTAGCTTGTGGGGAGATTATGGGGAGATTAAAGCATTCCTGCAAGTGAATAGATCCATTACTTTTGTGCATAAGTATTCTTCAGATTGGTGTTTACTCGCCTTTTCAATGTTGAGTCCTTATGAAATGAATTTCGATCGAAATGAAGGAAGTGCCGTGAAAGGTTATCTTTGACTTTATTGGTTTAGGAACCTTTCTCCTAAGTAATGAATGAAACCCAGGCATGAGACTTAGCACATGTTGTAGTAGTAGGGCGAACATATCTCTTCAAAGGTTATGCTAGATTTAACTGACAGCCGCCTCAATGGGTGCAGTTTACTTGGTTCCTATAAGCTCCTTATATGCATTGTATAGCGTTGAAACTGTGAATATAGGTTACTGGAGGGAGGCCAGACAGACTTGCGTTTGTGGACATTAGACTTGAATCTGTTTATAATGTAAATGACTGGATAAACTCCCAACAACACTGAACTTCAATGCCAATTTCAATTAATCATGTTTCCGTCTAAGCCTACTAGGCAGCCTACAGTGATTCCCGGGCAGAATGGTCATAACAATTTAGAAAGCGGGTGGCAGAATTTTCCTTGAAAATCTTTTGATTTAGTTGGACATCCACGCTGCGATTAGCTCGTCTTTAATGACTACGTTCATGCGTCCTTGTTCATGAAGGCCGAGGATTTCGCATGTGCACCGGGACATAGGTAAATCATTGGAAATTGCATGAATATTGAATATTGTTCAGTTATTTTACGGTAAGGCTTAATTTTATTGCCAGCAAAAGGCTATGCGTAAAATTGTCAGTCTCTGCTAGACACGCAAGGATAAAAAGGGGACCATGATCGTCCATCTCATATGATCGTCAATCTCTGTCCTTTTAGGAAGACATAACGAAAAACTTGGTAATCCGGCAAATGACATATGCAGGAGTTGTGAGTTTTAAGAGAAGAAAGAGCCTGTTTTTATCTCATGTGTCATAAAAAGAGCGAGGTTTTTGATCTCTCACTTTTTGATATCCATGGACTGAGCTCTCTAATATAAGGATTGCTGCAAAAGCAAGATTTATTTTATACTCGAATTGATTTCCGCTAAGGAATGTTTAAACCCCGGGGTGGAATATTAATCGTGGAATCAGAATGGTCCTAAATGCTGGCTTAAGTGGGACTTTTTCTATTGTATTGACGAAAGTATATCAGAGGCTATTCTCAGGGTTACTCTAGTTTGTAATAGAATAGTTTAACCACTACAATGCTTCAGCTTTAATCCCATAGATCAACTGTCATAGCAATGCAAATGGTAGGCTTGAGCCAGGCTTTATATTTTGTATTCTATAAGCACCATTATTTTAAACAGTTTCTAAGCCTTTTTAAGTCTTTTGGAAGTTTTTAATAATTTTTTAAAAAGCGTGTTATCGATAAAAGGCTACTGATTGGTAAACAACCTGCTTTCCAAGAACTATCATAAAAATTTCGTTAATATTTTCTAAATGAATAGGTTTTCTCTTCTCCTTTTCAAAGCTTTACAAAATCCTTTCTAATTTTTTTTTTGTTTTGCTTGTGTTTGATTATGAATTGCACTTTTTGGCATTTTAAAAATTACTTTCAATTATTTTTATATGCAGAGAGCAGGCTAATTTGCATATTTTATAATCAAAAAAAGCAAAAAAGAAAAAAAAATTTTTTTTTTAAATAAAGATGAGCAGTTTCAGAAAAACACAACAAATTAACAAGATTCCTTGCTGCTGATTATTTTGGACCACGGATAAGCCTTGTAAATCTTTAGGGTGGTTTGTTGTATTTTTTTCCATTTACTAGCGGCAGCAGCAGCAAAAAGGTCATAGTAAATGCTGTCAAAAATATTTTTTTTTTTTGTTGTTAAATGTTTCAGATTCTGTTTCAGTTTCACTTCTGAATGTTAAAGGTTAAACAAGAATATTTTATGCTTCAGCAAATGTTTAGTGCGGTACAAGGCAAGGCAAGGCACAAGGTACAAGGTACAAGGAAATGCAAACATTTGGCAGTTATAGGTGGTAAATAGACAAAACAGCAGTAGCAAGCAGCAGCAGTAACAAAATTAAAAAAAGAAAAAAAATTTTAAAATAAAATCCCCTAAGGATGCAACTGATATGAGTACTTCAACAAAACAATTCTAATGATTTTTATTTTAAATTTTGATGGGGAGGTGGTAGGTAGCATGATATTGAAGCCACATTAATTACCTCTCAATAGTGATTTTTCTGTTTAAAACACCGGCATATGTAATGGCCATAAATCTTGTAAATATCAATGTCTTCTTCTATTTTTTGTTGTTGTTGTTGTTTCTTATTTTTTTTTTAAATAAATTCTTAATGATTTACGTTTAAAATATGCAAATTTTTCTAATGCAACAACAACTTCTAAATAAAATAAATATTCCTTGCAATTATGTGGGTTGTTTGTAATGCCCTATCAAATCTATTTTAACTGTTACTTATCTCTCTCTATCTCTTTCTCTCACTATTCCTCTTTCTCTGTGCCTTAGTTCAGAATTCCAGAGTTTGTTTGGAATTAATTTTGCACGTTTTAAGCATAAATTTTCATGCTTTTAAAGAACTTTAAAATAAACCGTTATATGTCAGACGTGCACTTTGCCACATACATACATACATATGGGCATGCAATATGCAACTTGTTGATTGCCACAGATGAGTAACACAGGTCAGCTTTTAATAGAATTTCTTAAAGAATTTTGTACGTAAAAAACAATCAAAAAAAAAATTAATTTTCTATGCCATGAAACTATTCAAAGCAAGAGCTGAAAACAACAATTTTTTTAGTAAATTTGCAAAAAATCAATGTTGCTCAGGAAGAAAATACAGGTACAGGCGGGGATAATGCTTATCTCATGCTCATCTACTTGCATTTGAAACAAGATTCTAGTTACTCTCTAAGCCACTAGGTCTACATCATCTGCAGTACCTTCGTAGAAAAACACCCCCCAATATCAATACTTTCTAGAAGACTCCATGATTAACAGGCTTTTACAACAACTGTGTTAAACTCTAGTTTCGGTTAGGTAAGTAGGCGAACCTCCCTTAAACGAAAAGGTCTCACTTAGGCTAACATATAGGCCTATTGTGATACCACAATCTATATTAAACCCCGGGATCAAACATTTCCTGGACGAAACCATTCCGAGTTCAAATCCGAGTTCTTGCTGTTGCAGCAGTCTTTATATTCGAGAGCTTGATTAAAAAGATGTCAGAAAATGGGACGACAAAAATCGCCGTTTTTTAATGCCAAGTGCAAGGCACTTACATATGAGATAAAAGACTGTGACTTCCTTCTCCCACAACTCTTGCAGAAGACATTTATCTGAATGCCAAGTTTTTCATTATGCATACCAAAAGGACAGTGACCCGTAACAATCACCATTTTGAGATGGATGACCCTGCGGTTCTGTTCTTATCCCAGCGTAGCACTATGCTGCGAGGTATAACTCAAATCTACAAATTCAGCTCCTCATAGGATGGAATATTAATCAACCATTTTGTAGCCTCTCCGAATAATATCATGGGTCCATTCAGAAAGAAGAGAAATTCCATGGTATTTTATTTAATCGGTCATTACAAATCGTTAGTCTGGATCTACAACATAGCTTCTCATACCACCCTTGTTATGGGTATCGAATCTATTCATGAATGGCGGGGTTTAAAGTCGACTTTAAACGACAGATTTCTAAGAAACTTTTCATGGCAATGTTCTTTACTCCTAGAGTTTTTCATGTTTCATTTTGTTCGAGGTGTTTGAACAAAAATTTCAAATCTAATAAGTCGACATACTACCTACTGTAGACTACAATGAGTTCAACTGTAATTACTCAACAAAATTTTAGATTGCCTCAAATCGATTTGCCTTGAGAAGAATCTTTGAGGTTTCAATCCTTTCACTTTTGCTGAGAATATTCTTCCAAACATCTTCCCTCACTACACATAAAGTTTTTGATCCTATTAGCTGCACTTCCCGTGGGTTCATCTGTTTTCTAATTACCTTGAACTTACACATGTTCGGGCTTGTAGCAGAGGGAGACTCTATTTACCGTGCCTACCTAAATCCAGCGTGTACAGACAGTTTCATACTATTCTTGAGAGACTTTCATACAATCCGAGTATTTGGCTGGCCGTCTGGCAAGTTGAGTTTATCTTATGTTGGGGGACGATTGTATAGAAAGGCTTTAAAAAGGCTTTAAGTGTGTTACAAACAATCCTTAAACTTTCAAGGTTTTTTTATTTTACTTTCAGCGATAAGAAATCTTGGTTTAACATCTGCTTCCTTTTCCAAAAAGAAAACAAAAAAAATTGTCATCAATAAATCAAGATAAGAAACGGAAAATTAATTTCTTTCTAAAGCATAAAAACACTCTTCAGAATCCATTCAGGCATAATGGTTACAAAGAAAAAAAAAAACTGTGCTCCGAATAAACTATAAACACCCATAATATGCAAATATGCTCTGAAAAAAACAAAAAAAATGTTTTTTAACAGATTATCATATGAATGCTTGGGCTCTGTGACGCAAATTATGTGTGGACAATCTAAACCAAGAGAATTTACAACCGAATGAAGGAACGAACGAACGAACGGTGAATGGTGAATGTTATTCAATCAATATTTGTGGATTTGAAATTTTGAATAGGCAAATGACGCGAAATTCTTTAAACAAATTGCAGTGCGCATATGTAATTATGAGAATGAATCTCTCGTATAAAACGAACTAATATGCAAATGAGCTTATTTTCGAGAAATTGAAGGACATATATTGAAAGGAAAGGCAAAGGCAAAGGAAAAGGAAAAGCAAAGAAAAAGGAAAAGGATATGCTATGTTAAAGACATCTGTAGTGTTATTAAGAAACAAAAAATGTGCAGCTTGTGTTTTCAATTTCATTGATATGCAAATTTTTTTTTTCTATTTCAGTCTTCATTTCATTTCTTAATCATAAATATTGAGGGCAGTTTGATTACGAAACCGTAGAATCAGGTAAAAATTTTCATATCAAAACAGCCCTTTTGTCTGCTTTTGCTGTCACTGTTATGCAGTATGACTGACATACGCAATCTTTTCTTTCGTTGAGCATTTGTTTTCTTAACAACACAACAAGCTGATCATTTTTGGTTTTCTTTTATTTTTCTGTGTTAATTTATCGATTGCTATTGATAGGTCGTGTCGATCTCAATAGCCTAGCTAAAACGTTTTAATGCAATTTATGTGCCATTATCGATTTGCCAAAATCCTTTTGATTGCTATTCTTTATCCTTTACAAAAGAAATTTGCCAACCTCGTTTGATGAAATGTGGTGAAAATATTCGCTTTTGTTGTTCATTGTCTTTGCCAAAGAAAGCAAGAATAAAAGAATGAAAGAAAGCAAGAATAGAAGAAAGTAATATCGTTAACAAGCAAGCATCAGCAGAAGAAGGGTTTCCCTTTAGATCCCTCCTCTAAGCAATTAACGCGAAATAATATTTTCGCTATGGAAACAATGACAGAAGTTTGCAAATATTGCCTTTTAAATTCATTGTTCTTTGTCATTTTCTTACTTTTTTATTCTTTTTCCACTTTTTTTTCAGTTGACATTGAGTGAGTGATTTATCTGTTTAAGAAGATCTTCTTCTTTTGGTTATAATCGGTATAAAGCCGCCTTTAACTTTTTCGTTTTTTTTTGTTTTTAAAGACTCCACACATTATTTTCTATTACAACTTTACTCTGAGACTTCGTAACTGGTGCGTGCGTGCTCTAGGCTTTAATTAAGTTTTCTATAAAAAATTTTTAAATTTCTGACAATTTCTTCTTTTTTTTTAACAAAAAAATCTTCAACTTCAACAAGATCATCTGCATTATTATTTATACACGAAAAAATATAAAGATGTACGGGAAGAATACACTGACAAAAAACAATAAATGTTACACTCAATGACTAAACCAGCATAGATTTCCGGTTTTGTAAGATTCTCCTCCAGTTTCTAACGATATTCTTCAGTCGGGTTCTTCCCCCATAGTTTAAGTCTTAATGATGGAACGATGTTCTCATTGGAGAATTTTTTTTCATGCGGATTATCCGACTTTTACAAGTTCAACTGTATTCATTTCCACATATAGTTCATACAACTCCTGGTTTATTCCACAGATAGCCCAGGAACGTAAGGTTCCATGTTCAACCACTGCGAAACAACCCCACACATTGTGTTGCAAGCAAAAAAAAAATTGGAAGCGTTCTCCTCTGACTTTTCTGCAGACATCCAAGTGCATTTCATATAGCTTTGGCCAAATTTGCAGCGCTATTTTGACCACATTAGCTTGCATTGCTTTATTTCGCAGACTTTAATTTTTGACAGAATTTATTGTAAATGGAAGGAGACTTATTCATAGGATATATCAAGCTGAGGTATCACGTATTGCGTCCTTCCAGACAAATGGAAATCTGATGGTAAAACATTATCCAGAAGTCGTCATGACATGACAAAATTATTGCGATCGCATGTGAGGTAAAAAATTGCCATGAGCTGTCACTTACATGGTGACAATATTGTCATTTAACAGCGTCATTAAAGAAAAAACTTTACTAAGAACGCAACGAGTTCTCAGTTACATGACATGACAGATCTATGGAGGGACATAGATTATGACACGATAAAAATTCTAGTTTACAACATTAAACGCATTATCACTTACGTCATGACAATAAGTATTGTCATTCAACACAGTTATCAACGAAATATTGTGGAAATATTATGGAAAAACTTCATCAAGCACGCAACGAGTTATCAGTTACATACCATGACAGAATTATTGGGACACAGATTATAACACGGTTAAACGCGTTGTCACTTCTGTGATGACAATATTGTCATATTGTTTAAAAATTCTAGTTTACAACATTAAACGCATTATCACTTACGTCATGACAATAAGTATTGTCATTCAACACAGTTATCAATGAAATATTTTGGAAATATTATGGAAAAACTTCATCAAGAACGCAACGAGTTATCCGTTACATGCTATGACAGAATTATTGGGACACAGATTATAACACGGTAAAGATACTAGCCTTCAACATTAAACACGTTGTCACTTTTGTGATGACAATATTGTCATGACAAGTGACAACGATTATTTTGAAAATAAAGTTTTAAATTGTTTTTGTTAAAGTGTAGTTACGAATTAAAATTTAAAAGATTCTGCTACATTTTGACTCTTTGTCTGCTGATTTGTTCGTGTGTCTGTATGCCTGTCTGTCTGTCTGTCTGTCTGTGCTGATGTTGCAGTGCTTCTCTCTCTCTGTTTTTTTTAACGATTATGATGACGATCCATATAAGAGATCTTTATTCACTTACAAAACAACAAGAAGAATTAATGAAAATGACAGAATAAAGTATAGAGTGTGTATGTAAGTGAGTGAATGAGTTAGTAAGTGAGTGAGTGTGTGAGTCTTTCTTTTGAAATTTATTGAATGCGTGTTATGTGTGCTTGTCACGCCGCTACGTGATCACCCATTGAGGTGTAATAATTTTTATTAAAAAAAAAAAAAAGAAAAAACTAAGAAAACATTACACTGTGGTTGACAATAAAAATTAAAAATTAAAAACGAGAATCTTAAACTGAATCTGAATCTGATTCTGAATATTTTGTTTTTGTCGTTTTCATTCTTTAAATATGAATTATATACTCCCAGATGAAACTGAACAGAAGTGAAACTGAAGTGAACTGAACTGAAACAAAATTGAAAATGAAATGGATGATGGTGACTGTAAAATAAAAAATAAAAAAAAAAAATATAAAAAAACTGACTGAAGATGGAAATCTTTATTCCTAGAAACAATAATAAAATTTTGAATTTATTTTTCAATTTAATTTTGAATTAAAATGTTTATTTCAGTGTTTTTTTTCAGGTTCTGAATTCAATTTGGTTGCATAAGTAAAGAGGAGGTTGGGTGGAAAATATTCCTTCAATACAATTTTATTTTTGTTGTTTTTTTATTTTTATTAAAAACAAGGTGTGGCTGTAAATGTTTTCCTTTTCATTTCCTGTTTGATTTGCTATTCAAAAAAAGAAAAAAAAAAAGGACTTTTACGTCTTTATACATATGGATTCCTTTGGCCATAATGCTATGAAAACATCATTAATATGCATTAATTCCGTATCAAGAAATATATTTTCAATGGCAAAAAAACAAAAACAAAAAACAAAAATTATAATAAAAACTGAAAAGAAATCCTAAAATAATAACGAAATTTCCATTGAAAAAAAAAAAAAAAAAAACAGAGAGAAGAAAAGGATTTAAATCAACGGAAGTATTCATATACACACTGTATGCATGTATGTATACATACATGTGATGTGATATTTAGATTTCCGAAATGCTCACAAATTCTCTTAATGACACATTTTGAGGTTGAGAGCTGTGATTGTCTAGATTTACATGCCGAGCGAAACAAAAAAAGGGTGCTTTTCATCAGCCTAGCAGCTAGCTGTAGTAACAGCTAGTGCTGTAACATTTCTAATGCTTTGCTCTCTCTCTGTTTTATTTGCATCATTTACCTTCTTCTTTTTTTTCCAACAACATGGAATGCATGATTTTGACATAATCTGTAATACAAACATGTCATACGGAAAACTCATACTTTTTCGAAAACACTAACACACAAAGAAAACAAAAAATGGGGCTTCAAATAAATGAATTGTAAAGCCAGAGAGAGAGAGAGAGAGAGAGAGAGAGAGAGAGAAAATGACAAAAAATGTATTTGAAACCAAAAAATAATAAATATTCTCTATAAGTAACGAGTTAATGATGTTTCACTCAAACAAGGATCATCAAGGATATGGAATTTATTTTTCTGTGCTAATAGTTGTAGCCGCATGTAAAACATTGCCACTTTATGCTAAGGACATGTGAAAGAAAAATCGAATTTTAATTTGAAGGGGATTCAAAGAGTTACGAGAAAATTAATGATGATAATGACAGGTTACGTTCAAGTAGATGCAAAGAAACCCTTTAACACTTTAATGTAAAGGAATGAAAACACTTGATAAAAAAAAATCTCATGTTGTTTTCGAACATAGAGGCTCCGACAGTTATTGGAATCAAGAATTCCAATTCGGTCGGGTGCTACTTAAGCTAACTGTGTTTTTCAAATGAGCAAAAAAAAAGTGCTCGCTATAAATCGGAAAAATGTGATAAAAAAAATGGTCCTAGTGGGAAAAATGGACCTAGCGGTTTGGATAGCCATAGTCTCAAGGATTTCAAAACAGGTTTTCTTTTGGCTTTTCCAAGGTAATTGTTTTTTTCAAATGAGCAAAAACAAATTCTTTTTTTGCACTTTTTGTCGATGGCTTTCATTTGTTTGTGCGATGACTTGCATTTTTTTAGGCGATGACTTTCATCAATGAATTGCATTTTTCTGGTCGATTACTTGCATTTTTCTGATTGATGACTTGTATTTCTTGATAGTTGACTTGCGTTTTTTGGTCAATGAATTGCATTTTTCTGATCGATGACTTGCATTTTTTGATAGTTGATTTGCGTTTTTTGGTCAATGACTTGCATTTCTTTGATCGATTACTTGCATTTCATTGATCGATGACTGCGTTTTTTTGTGTCAATGTATTTTTCTAATCGATGATTTGAATTTTATGATCGATGGACAGCATTGTTTAACTTGTATTTTGTCTTGCATTTCTATGCAATGATAAAAATATTAGCTTCACCAACGATATCTCCGCTCTTAAATAATGCTCGACCGTAACAAAAACTATTTTGGAAACCGTGATACTAGTGCTATCCAGGTTAATGTTGCTGCACTGTTGTGGTTGACTTAATCAAATGAATTATAGCTGCCGCCTGTGAAAAGACGACTCCATACAGTTTAGAAAATGGATCTACTGAGTTCAAGGACAACAGACCAACCAATTGTACGGAATTATTTTGATTGAGCTATACTTGCATTAACCCTACATAGGTTCGTGGGTACGGAAAATGTACCTATACAGTCCTCGCCAATTGCAGAATAATTTTTTTTTTTTCGAAGTTTGGACGGAAGATTATGACACTCTTTGTTAGCTCTGTTTATCTATTTAGCTGTGGTTTATTTTTTAAATTTTAAACTGAAAATTTTTAGTTTCAAAACATTCGTTTGCCAATATTTTTTTTTTTGGGAAACACATCGTTCTAAAGATCTACGCAATGATTTATGATGTGATAAAAAGAGATACTTAAACGTTTGAAAAGAAAATGCCTGAAAATCAAATCTTCGAAAAGGAAATGCTTCAAATGCTTTTGATTGAGAAAGACTAGAAAATAAAAACAAGTGTTTCTAAGCAGGCAAAGCTGCTGTCAAGCACGTTTGACTAGAAGTTCTATAAAGAAAATCAAAATCAAAAATCACAAAGAAATAAGAAGGAAAACTAAAATCAATTGGTGGGAATTTTTTAAAATCACAATCGAAAATTTCTGTTTCAAAATTTCAAAGCCTTGAAAGATTTTTTTTTCTTTTTTTTTTTTTGAAAATCAAATTCAATGAAACAAATTCATTCAATTTCACACTGCTTGATGGCTGTTTGGTTGGTTGGTTGGTTGGTATTAAAAAGTGTTTAAAATTTTATGCAAATTAATCGCTTCTTTTACTAATTCTTGGTGGTGTTGTTGTTGTTGTTGTTATTATTATTATTATAGTTTCGATTGAATATCATATTGTTTCGCAATGATAAAGAAACTGAACACAGAAAATAAAGATCACTTTTAGCCTGATTTGCATAATTCTCACACACATTAAATTCAATTCAATTCAATTCAGTTCAGTTCAGTTCAGTTCCATTCAAACTCAAGTCATTTCAATTCAATTCAATAGGAAATATTCTCTGGGTTTTCGTTTTTCGTTTCTTTGGAAGGCAATGGAGTTGGCTTTTGTTTTTGTATTTTTTTTTTTTTAATGATTTTTCATTGAGAATTTATGCTCGTTTTTCTAGGCTGTGTTCTAGAATTGCGTGTCCTTGAATATGAGATCAACAGAGATTCGTTCTTTTTGTTTTTGGTGAAGGAATTCTAATGACAGAGTGTATGATGAGAGTGGCAGTCAGTATCAGTTTCATTGATTTGAAGCATAATTATGCAGTAGCATGTCATTGCAGTAGACGTAGGAACATTTTTATTGTTATTGTTTTTGTTTTTGTTTTTGATGTTGTTTTCAAATAGCAATACAGCCTTGAAGATTTCGAAAATTATATGAGAATCATTGACAGTAATTATACGACACTAGATGCATAGATAAATAACAACAACAATAACAACAACAAATTGAATTCTAATGAACAGAGTTGTGATGCAAAATTGGCGGTAAAAAGCGGTAATAAGTTTATGGGTCCCTCTCAATGTAAAAAATGAGACCTCAACTGTGTCTTGAACATTCCTAGAACTGCTTGGAAAACGTTGTATTCTCCAGATATAAGGCTTTATCTCAAAGCCAATGCTTATCTTCTAAATGTTTATTAAACACTATGTGTTCCCAACAGTCTTCTTCTCCATGAAATGAACATACAATGCAAACGACCTGTGAAAAAGCTAGTATGAGAATAAACTATGAACTCTACAATCCATAGCAACGAGGTTAACAAGAAAATATTGTGTAGCACTAGTGCTGCTAAATGGAATCACATGCTGAAGCCCCTTCACAATGACACAAAACAACTTGGGCGATGTTAGAAACTAGGTTGCAATTCAACAACAACAATTTCGGGAAACGTCGGTTTAACGGAATACTGACTAAAACCCAATGCCTTGCGGATATGAATAGAGGACGTTGGTGCAGTGAGCATTTGAAAGGAAGGAAGGAAGGAAGGAAGGAGCCATAGTTGTTATGCTAGGTTAGGTTAAACTAGCGGTCACCTCACTAAACCTCACTTATAACAGCGACATTACCTATTTAGCAACGACGGGTATCTCCCTATTATCTCGAGAGTTTTATGAAAGACTTGTTCGGTCACTGAATTCTTCTGGGAGTTCAAGAATTTTATTTCTACGTTTCCCAAGTGTCGTACAATGGTAGAGAAGATATTCTAAGGAAGTCATTGTAAGAGGTTGTCAGTCTCCTAACGTAAACACTAAGAGGACAGTGTCTCAGTTATCAATGCAATGAGGTCCCTTAGATTGAATCTTGATAGCTTCAATGCAAAATTCTATCCTGCATGTATTCATGCCATATCTGTCTGTTGCCTCTACCAGTGGGTTCATTAACCCATGTTATCTTTGCAAATTAAAGAAATTTCAATTGTTTGTCTCTCTTTATAAGAGAGCCTATCTTAAAAGTGGTAGAGAGGCATTAATAAATTTGAATTAAGCATTGAATTGCTAGACGCTGATAATTTGGAAGGGAAAATTGATAACATGGTGGGCAGGCAGTTGCATTATTCACGAGAAGGAAAGCAGATAGACAGTGATCAGTGGTGAAGGGCTGGTTCCGCCTTTGTAATGTTTGCACGCAATACAAACTAATCCATCAACGGGGTGTAGTAAATTAATGAATTTGAAGAGAATTTATTTAAATTTCTGTCCCTTACTATTTCTCTTTTCTTTCTGGACAGGTGCTTAATTAATTATTCTAAAAATTACGACTTTTGTAGGGTACTGTACCAATGATTTCATTTTCTAGTTTTTCTCTAAATTTCGTTTTTTATTGTTTTTGATTGTATTTGTTGTAGTTTTTAGGTGGTCTTTAGTGGTAGCAATAGGAATACTTAGCTGCGATGATAATAAAGTGTCAGTCAAATGTAAAATTTATGCAAATTATGAAAGAAAAAAAACACACTCATAATTAAACCATAATAAAACTACGGCAACAACAATAGCAATAATAGTAATAATAGTAGTAACAACAATAACTATAGAAAATTTATTAACATTAGAAAGTTGGTTGAAAAAACAATAAAAAATGTTGGCCATTTTATAAGTTAAAGCTGTGGCTGTGGCTTAAATATGTACCTTCAAGAAGAAAATTCATAAACAAACATTTTTCTTTTCACATGTCAAGTCAAATACTAAGCAACTAAAAGTGAAACAGTACGACTATTGGCCTAACAGACGGCCAAATATGATCCTGTGGCTGGCTGTATTGTTATGGATCAACGCTTAAAAAAAAAAAAAAAAAAAAAAAAAAAAAAAAAAAGTCATGGTTTCTGTTTAAAAAACAACAACAAAAATTATGCGTAAAGAGAAGATAGATCTCTATTGCTCTCTCGGCTGCCACAAACAGTCAGCCAGCGAGCCAGCCAACCAACCAACGAACCATTTTGCCACAAATGAAATGGATCAAGTGTAGGTACGCGGCGGCAGGCTACACAGCCAGCAAATACAGCTTAAAACCTAACGTATGTATATTCATCGCTTATGAGTGTCTTATTTGTGGCTTAAGGTATGGCTTAATGTCTATGCCTTGCTTTTTGTATTTTTTTTTTTTTTTGGCTTTATAGCCACATACACACTCAAGTAAATTATTTGCTTTAGTTTTTAAGCTTATCTATGGCTTTATAACGTCATCTCTCTATTTTTTTTTTAATTTTTTTTTTTTGTTAGTTTTTTAGCCGTTCAGCAGTTTTGTTATGGACGAATGATTTCTTTTCCTCCTCCTAATGACTGAAACCCCAGTCAAACAAGAAAAAAAACAAAAACAAAAACAAAAAGAATACAAATTCATATGCTTTGGCAATTCATATTCATATACTATACGCTCTCAGTCATATCAACATTCAGTCCGTCAGTCATTCATTCATTCATTCATTCACTTAGAGGTTGTTAAAGTAATAAAAACAACAACAAAAATATTTTTTTTTTTTTTTTGGCTAATTAGCGTTATCGTTTAACTTTAAACAGTTTTAAATATTTTTCGTTAAAAAGAAAAGGCAACAACAAAAAAGAAGAAAAAACTGGAGAAAAATTTAATTTATAACCTCCTTTGATCTCTGCATTCACTGTACAATAATTATGAGAAATTTTTCAAATAAATTTTAAAAAATTCAATAAAAAGAAAAAGACAACAAGACGTTCATTAATGTTATGAAAAAATAAAAAAAAAAAATAGCCACCACTTGCAAATTGATCCTGATTTAATAAGAAAATTAATGGGAAGTATCCTAATATGCAAATATTGTCCTTTAGCATCACATGAGAAGAGCAGATGTGGAATCCTTACGGAGCAGTTGAATCTTACTGACCATAATTGGTCATTGCAATATTTTAGTCAAGCTTACAATCTAGCTCCTTCTCAAACCGCCCATGTTGTGTGTACTAACTTTATCCATGAATAATGGCGGGACCCTACTGTTTAAAATCGACTCCAAACGGCAGATTTTTTGAGAAACTTTTCTTGGCATATTTATTTAACTCTCAGTCGCAGTAAGAAATATTTTTTCATAAATTCTTTGTACTTGTTGTCTAACTGGGCGTTAAACCAAGGGCTCACGTCTAATAAGTGAACTACTGATTGCAGAACAAAAAATGAAGGCAAAACACATGTGTATAGTACTGGAGAGTAAATCAGCTAAGAGGACCTAGCATGCAATAATAATATGTAGAAGACTTACAGGAAAATCGTAAGAATGTAGCAAAAAAAAAAATGCTGCATTGTACCATAGGCATCAAACGTTTTAAGTTGATTGCATATGAAGTAAAGGAAGTGCCATCAAGGATAATAGTAAAAACGGATCTAATATGAGATTAGTCTGCTCAATATCATGCAGTGATAGATCGAAAAACTGGCAGAAGCTATCTTTGTAGTTATCGCCTGTTCTGGAGAGTAAATCAACTTAGAGGGCCTAGCATGCCATAAAGATATGCAAAGCACTTGCACGAAAATCATGCGTGTGAAGCCAATAAGTGCAACTTTGAATGTTGACCATTGGACCATTGGCATTAAACGATTTAAGTTGATTGCATATGGTAAGTGAAGTGATTGCATATGGATGCGTCAGTGGCTATAAAAAACTGATGGATCGAAAAGCTAGCAGTAGAGCTATCCTCTTAATTGTTCCCTGAACCTTAATTGCAAACTTAATAGAGAATTAGTTGGAAAAGTGAATGGAACGAGATTTACGAATGGCACAAAGACAGATAGTGTGACGAATTTGTTTAGTCCTGGAGTGAAATATTCGAAATGTATGGATAAACACGCTAGTATTCACCAACCGAATTTTACACAATTAAACTTGGATAGTAAATACAGAAAACGTGGCACAGTAATATTATTTGACAGTTAAACAGTCATTCAAGCACTTAAGTTCGTCTGAAATTGACTGAATTGTATGACTGTCTATGCAAGGGAAATGGTGTTATCCTTTAAGTCCTAGTTCATGTGGAAATCAGGCCAACAAATGGGCAGTTGAATGGGCAGGAATGGTAATAATCTTTCTGTGGAATGTGGGAATAACAAAAAGAAGACTCTTCAAACTGCAAATGGAGCTAGTTATGCAGTTGGAGGCAAGGACATCATAATCTCGTTGAATTCTTGCCATTGTTTGGCAATTTTTTATTGACTTTCCTCTCAAATTTGAGTTGTGGCTGAGCCATCTCATAAGTTCAAGGGCCAAGGGTCATATTTTTGTTTGTTTTTATCATTTTATTTTCAATTTTAAATAAAATACTCTTGATAAATCACCAATATTTGATATGTTTTTTTCGAGAAAATTTATCAATCAAAAGTGATTTTACCGCTTCGCTTTGTCGGCAAATGTCTTGTTATTTTAGGCCCATTTAGAGCATTCAATGCCTTTAAAGATGTTGTGTAATCGAAAAGAAAAGCAAAGCAAAAGAAGGCAGAGAAGAAAAGAAAACGAATTTTATTTAAATACTACAAGGAAACTACAATTCAAATAAAAGTGCGGTAAGACACAAAATTTAATGAGGTCCAGTGTAAACAATTGCACACAATTAAGACACTTTTATTGCCAGGCCATAAAAACTAGAGCAATGCAAGAATCTTTGGAGATTTAAAGGAAAACTTATCATCAAAACATTACAAAACTCACAGGCAAATATTAGAAGTGATCGTGAAATACAAGTGAATGAGAACGAGAGTGAAAAGAATAGAAGAGAGAAGAGAAGAGTGTGTGTGCCTGCCTTTGTTATTTAACAGGAAATCCGTGTTAAGGCTGATTTGTGAATTCCTGGAAGGATCTTTAGCGCTACTTTGTTGTGGTTTACATTAGCTATTAATTGATAATTACAGGGTACTTACCATAGGCGGTGATTGGTTGGCTCTGACAAAAGGAACAAAACTTGTGAAAATCCTTATAAAACAGGTATACAAACAGGCACTGCTGGCACAGGCACTTCTTGTTAGAAAGGCAACCTAGAAAGAAAATTTAAAACATAAAATTGTATTAAAAATTTGAAAATCCTTTTAAATTCAATTAAAACAACAACAACAACAACAACAACTTTCTACCAGCAAAACGTTTTTTTTTTTCTTTCGTTTTGCAAGCAACATTGACCAACATTTTTGGTTTAAGGACACAAGCCATACACATGTACGTACTACCTAGACAGACGTCCCCATTAAAAAAAGGAGGCAACAAACTACAACAACAACTAAACAACTATAGAAAATGAAAAGCTAAAATTGCAACGCCCTTGGCTAAGGCTAAGACGGGTGCTTTCATTCCTTTTCTTTTTTAAAGTCAACTGGACGTGTATGTATAAAGAAAGACTCTTTTTTTCCAGTCATAAGTATGTGGGTGGTTCGGTTTATTGTTGCGGAGTCTATTTTGTTTTTCTTTTTTTTTTTTTGCCGGCATAAAAACTTTTGCAAAAAAATTTCATAAAACATATTAAAACAACAACAACAACAGCAACAACTCAGCTTTCAACGATAGTCACATACAGTCCTCTGTCTGTATGACTGGTCTTTTTGCTTTCGAAAAGAAATTAAAGAAATTTTAAACAAATAACAAGTTTAAGTTGAAAAATCATACAGTCAACCCTTTAAACACATGGCAAAGATGAAAAATGAAATAAAAATAATTTTAATACCTAATGATCCTTCGGTATCAGAGTATATCGTATGGTGATATACTGACATTTACCGACAGTAAAATGGTCATTAGATCCGTGGATGATCTGCACTCCACATCAATGATACTCCACAAATTCAGAGTGCTTCTGGAGGAGATAGCGATACCTTCGACAGTTACCCTCATTTCAGTTCCTGAATGCACTAGCAGGCACCACAGAAAATTCAATTGAATTTCTACAAGAGCTTGGCGCTCTTCTGCAGAAAGACAAATAAATTGTCTCACAAAAACCGCATTCATTGGCAAAGATATAAGATGAGATGAGTTAATGAACATATCTGCACCGACTTGAATGCATACAGAACAGAATTTCCATTGAACCCATCCAGATTTTATTCAAGGAAAAATCTGAACCAGCGGATACTAGAAGTACTTCATAGAATTAAGTATTGTTGTTCAATGGTTCAATACCATTTACCTGCTGCCATATGGGTGAGAAGGTATAGGTTGATAGTATGGGTTCTATGGGTCAAATGTCACCTTAAAAGAAACTTTATACTTCCAGAAAAATGCAAACAATTTGAAGTGCCTTTAAAGGAAGCATAAAAATATTAAATTGCAGATCTTGTTAGATATTATTGCCTAAAAATTTTTTTGGGGGTCAAAGGTTAATATTTCAAAAAGATTTCGATTACTTTGATTATGATTTTTTTTTACTTATCATTACAGAGCCAATTGTAGTTGCCCTTCGAGTTTTTTTAAGATAAAGGGTGGTGGCGGTTCGTTTGACTTTCCTTGCCTTAGTGGCTTAACCTTTGCATTACACATTCATACACAGGGTTATTAACAAAAAGAGTACATGCGTGTTATTGTTGCAATTGAAAGTATTTTTTTCTTTTCATTTTCAACACTCTCTTTCTATTCTTTTTATTTTCAAGTGGCTTGCCTACGCACTTTTTTTTTTTTTTTTTTTTTTTAAATGGAACCCCCCGTGTGTTTAATAGAATTTTTTTCCGTTTTTTTTTTTTGCTGCCTTTACGGTTTCAATTTCTTTTTTTATTTTAGAACATAAGAGAAGGAGAGAAAAAAGGAGGTGATAACACCCTTTTTAGCAAAGTGTTTAGTGTGTGGTCAATACCATGTTAAATGGGGTTAATATGGCCAGGGTGGCTATAAACATTTGTATTTTGACCATAATTTTTTTTCTCTTTTTATTGTAGTAACACATAGTAAAACATGAAATAAGCTAGTATTTATAGGGTCATGTCAACAATTTAACTTTTCCTTGATACCACAGTAAAGAGACAGACGTACTTTAAAAAGGGTGTTAAAGAAATTTCATTCAATGGAAATAATAAACAAAAAGAAGAAGAAGAAGAACAAGAGTAGAAAAGGTAATTTAATTAAAGGTAATTTATTTAAAAGGAGTTAATTTAATCATTAAATTAAACTATTACAAACACGTCACTTGAAAACTGCTTGAAATGAAATAAATTGAAAGGGTTTCTCTCAACAACAAAAAAAATTTGTCACTTAAAATAAGAAAAATTAAACCCCACCCCGGATTGTGGTGTGTGCTTTGGAAACACCTCTTTAACCTGCTTGAAATGTTTTTTTTTTTTGTTTTTTGTTTTGTTTTGTTTAATTTTAATTAATTTTATTTATAAATTCATTAAAATATTAAAAATTTAAAATGAAATTTTTATTATTCAAACAACAAAGTCTGCGCGTATGTAATTCCAATGAAATATTAAACATTAGCCAGTGTTTAACAGCAAAAATTGCTTAAATTTATTAACGCAATCACAAAAAAATTAAAAATTTTATAATAATTATGCCATAAATTTTTTTATTTTATAACAAAACATATTAATTTTAAATTATTACTTCCATTATATTGCCAAAGGTTAATGGAAAATTTTTTTTTGAATAGCAATTAAACAAATAAAGTGATTTAAACAATAATCAACTCAAAAGTTCAAAGGTCAATTCTACAAATAATGTATAATAATTTAAAAATGATTTTATTTTGAACAGAGACTGCGATTAAATTCTCTTTGGCTGCATTATATTCAAATTAAAGAGAATTTTTTTTAAAGGTTAAAGGTTAAATGTAAAACACCAAAATCTATATTTGAAATTGAAACTTCCTAACTCAAGGAAAATCTGAAATATGAGCAAAAATGGTTCTAAAAAGTAGTGTAAAATAATCTGCATAGGCCCTTTGCAAAACATGCTCGATTCGGCATGATTTTTTTCTCTTAATTTGGCCACAAACTTTTTGTAATTCTTGGTTTCTCTAAGAGATCCCATGTAAAAATATGTTACTTTCGCGAACCAGTATTGTAGTAGCTATAAAATAATGAATTAATGAATCAATACAGTTTGATACTCTATCATCCTTAATGATAACCTTACCCTTCTGATGGAGCTATTCGAATAGCCACAAAATAGTTTTTGGAGAGACCAGTTCCTTACATGAAATTTGTATTAGATTTTCGGTAGGATATAAGCGAGGCTTATGATAAGAAATTTAAATGCTGTCAGGTATTCCCTGTGACACTAACTATCAGGGTATTACTGCCCTGCAACCAATGAACCGCTTTAAATATAGGCATGATCTTCACCTAGAAAATGCGCTGGTGATCAGCCAGTGATTGCATAAGTTTTATGACAGAACTCTTCTTTTACTTATCCCAGCTTAATCTGTTCAGCCTTTTTTTTTAGCTATTTGCCTAGGACCCATGGGTAGTACAGGGAAACTCTGGTTCATAAGCTGAGAAGTGTCTACTTGGAATTCTAAAATTCAATTTTCTATTGTGAAAATTATAGAGAGTGACGTAGTCAACCCGAATGTGTCTATAACTTCCCAGTATTGCAGTCCACATTGAGCCAAAATTTAGCTGCTTTGAGTCTGACTGCCACCAACTAAGTCCTCTGTAGACCAACATTTGATGTTATATGGTCAACTTGATTCGATTTGGCAGATATATTGGAAAGGGTAAGAGAGAGCAGAGAAATATCATCGGCGTAGTTTATGTTCCTTCTAAATTCGATTGTTTGATGCATAATCGATAAAAGATTTGATGAAATTAACTCCTGTTATATTCCAGTTTTATCACCAATTAAGACAGTATTTTGTGGACATTATTATTTTGTATTATTTGAACGCTTTTTTTTTATTTCATTTAACTTTTGACCCACTTTAATGAGAATTAATTACAGTTTTCAAGTGTTTATCTTTCAAATTCATTCACTTTTTTTTATTGTATTTGTCACTAAGAAATCTTGTTTGGATTTGATTAGAAAATATTTGTTTTTTTTTTTCATTATTATTTGTAGTTGTTGTTTTTATTATTTGTTTAAATCTTAAAACACATACCAAATGTCAGACATCATCCATAATAAAAAGTAAGGAAAAAAAAATAACAGAAAAACGCAGCAAAAAAAAACTCATGAAATGAAACGAAACGAAACTCTTTGAACATACAGCAATAAAAACTATTAATAATAATGAATTATGAGTAGTAAAAGTATTTAAAATTTAATATTTAATACGAGCTGTCGTAGACGTACATAGTAGTAGTAGTAGTAAGTACGATGTACTACTAGTACACAGGATGTCTTCAATAATCGTCAAATAAATATGGAAAGACGTCATCGTCATCATCATTATCATCATCATCAACAGAGTAGCCTCAGTCAGTCTCGGGCATAGCTAGCTAATAGCTATGCAGCTACAGTGATAGCTATGTACATATGCATGTGAAGATATGATTGAATTTATTTTTAACAATAAAACAGAAATCATTTTCAGCATTTTCTTTGAATGGATGAAATAAAATCCAAAACTGCAGCTAATAATTTAAAATAGC
>QOCX01000106.1:300759-317576 GCA_005959815.1 Sarcophaga bullata
CGAACGCATATTTTTTGTTTAATTAAAGAACAAATTCTCCGCAAACTTCAGTTCGCAGTTGAAAAAAAATTTTTTTTTTTGGATTGAGGGAAATTCAAAAAATTGGAAACTTAATAAATTTATTAGAAATATATTTTCCCTATGATGTTAATTTTATTTGACTTGGTTGTTGTTTTTTTTTACATTTAAACATGCAATTTATTTATTAGTAACGATTTTCTTTCTACGTTTTTTTTTTTTTTTTTTTTTTTTTTTTTTTTTTTGATTCACCATCCATATGTCAATTTCAATTTGTTTCATTTTTGTTGTTGTTTTTATGACTTTTTTTATACTGCGTATGGAATGACTTCTAAATGATTTGTCAGCAGACAGTTCATCAACATTCAATATTATTATCGTATTAAAAAATATGAACAAAAAACAGGGAATAGAGAGACGACAGACAATAACGTATTGTCATAAATTTTTTATTATGCTTATAACATACATACATACGAGGGTGGGGTGGCTGTGGTATATGATGCCCTATTCTTCTTCTTACTATTTTTTTTTATTCATATTTAAGGTGAATAATGTTCATATTAAAGGAAGAAGCAACAAAAAAAAAAAAAAACAAAAAAATTTATTTCGATAACTTTGACAGATGACATGTCACTGACTCTGTCATTTGAATATGAGCATTTGCTTTGTGATTAGAAGAGCGTGTGGAGAGAGGAGGGAGAGGTTAGGGGGAGGAGGTAAAAGTTCATCTATTTGTTTTCATTTTTGATTATAAATGTTTAAGTGAGTGAGTGAGTACGTAGTGAGTAGCTGCTCTATGCATGTCAATTTATTTGCGTGTAGTTAACGAATTAACGATAAGTTAGATGAGTACTCCTGGGGTGGTGGCAGGGTTGACTTTTGTCAAACATTGTTTAACAAATTCATTTTATTTCTTTTTGTTTTCTTTTATCATATTCAATTGCGTTTTTGGAATGCTTTTTGAATGTTTAAAACTTGTAATAATTAATGATTATCGTAATTAATAAACAATATACATATGTATTGTAGATAGAAAACTTATTCATGATCATTCTTTTAAAAATATTATGACCATATGTGAAACGCTGTTGAGAAATATTTTTCTTTATGTTTTAGCTTGCCACATAAGGGTTAAAGCAATTTAAATAACTTTTTTAAAATGTTAAAAATTATTTGTAATAGATTTAGTAGTACGACTTGGTTAGACAAGATTTTTCCAATGGGAACAGTGTCAGTAAACTCCTGCAACATATATACGTATATTGCTGATCAAGTGGTCTATTAACTCGCTTTAATCACTTTAATATTTACTAATGACGGTGTATATCATTGCCTGTTAAGGAGGAGAGTGCTGAATATGACTGTCCTTCATTCCTCCACCGACTTCTGTAGAAACTACACAAGGATACACCTAGTTAACGTGTACATGTCCCATTACGCAGTGTTCTGTCAGAACTACGACCATGCAATAAACTTTAAGTCGGGGAAGAGAAACATGCTAAGGAGGCTTCGGATATTCAAACTAATCGTGTACAAGGGAATTCCTACGCTAGGATCATTTGTGGGGTTTTCTAGTAGGGTAAGCGTTCAATCCTCATTTCGTTTTACTAATCACCTACGAGCCGATGGTGTGTATTTCATGAGAATTCGAAGAACAATTCTGTAAATTATAGGCCACTTCAGTAATGTCTATTTGCATTGACGGTGTGTGACGACCTACTCAAATAGTTGTTGGGAAGCTAATAATCCAGCGTTACGGAGTAATAAGGGTTTAAACTTTAGCTTCTCCTTCTAACTTTAGAAGTTTAATGAGAATTTGGAGAATAATTCTGTAAATTCTATTCTATTCTGACGACCTACTCAAATAGTTGTTGGGAAGCTTATAATCCAGCATTACTGAGTGATAAGGGTTTAAGCTTTAGCTGCTCCTACTAACTTTAGAAGTTTAACGAGCTCAACCTGTTTGCAGCCGTAGTTGCCTGCCGAACCCCATGGGGAAGATCTGTAGGAAGTCAATTTATCATTGCATAGAGATCCCTGATAGCAGCCTTTAGGAGACTGGTAAAAACGATAACAGATTGTCTTTTAATGTCTTCTAGAATCTTATAATTACATTGTTTTGCAATTGCTACCCACCACACGATCGATCCTTACGGCATTACACGCTTTAATATCGGTTTGCATAGCTACAATATGATAAAAGATTTGGGAACTCCATCTTTTGGCAAAAGTCTGCTTTTAAGTAAAGAGGTCTAAATAAGGTCTCTATGCCCAATCTAGAATTTCTACATAAAAGTTCAGAAACGAATATGAATGAGTATGATTAGATTGCAGGATTATATATTTCCTAGCGAACAGAATGAGTTTGGTATTCTGTGGATTATTTTCCTGACCATTTTCTGTGTGCTCCACTTGAAGAGATTTGTCTTCACTTTGCTACTGTGCAAGCGGCTCCAGGATGTATCTAGCAATCCCAGGATGTAGGCTACTTGTTTCTTTTTTCAATTACCAACATGATTCAAAATTTATTTACAATTGATTTTAAAATACCAGCGTCGTAGTTGTTATTAGGTTATACGAAATTAATTAAATTTTCTGTAGTTTTCAATAGATTTATTAAGAAAATCCTTAATTAGGCTTGGGATGAGAACATAAATTACTAACTGCGTTTGCTCCTTTCCTGACTTGTTCCTGGGGCTTGATTAACATTTTTGAAATATTTTTTAAATTAGACTGGGAATTTATTTTTAAAATTTTTTTTCTTTTTTTTTCTAACTCGCGGTCTTATGAATTTAATAAGTTTCTTCAACATTCTGTTTTTTTTATTACTTTTCTCTTTGTTTTCTTTTCTTAATAGAATGCCTATTAAATTATGTTCTATTAACGTGTAATAAGAATTGCTTGTTATCTCATGTTTTATTAACATGATCATGATCATTTTCAAATATCATCGAGTAGAAGACCCGCATGGCAGTGGAAGTTCGTTTGTTTTCTTGTGATAAATTGTAATGAATTCCCCTTGTTTTTTTTTCTTCTTAACATGAAGAAAAGAAGTTTAACTAAGAAAAACTAACGTAAAATAAATATTAATTTTAATGCCTCTTGTTTCTTTTTTTTTTTTTTATAAAAATTATCAATCAATTTATGGTTATTAAGGAAAGTATTTTTAATGATAAAAAATGATAATGAAAACGACATAAGAAAACTTTACATTAGTTAAGCAGTAATTGTGAAAGAAATAATGAGCCCAAGATAAAATAAGAAAATAATAAAAATAATAAAAAAAATGCTTTAAATTGCATGATAGATTTCAAATAACATCAGACAGTAAAGGAAAAAACAGAGCGTGGACAGCAGACCAAGGACATAAATCAAAAACAGAAAACAAATAATCAAAAAATCCGGTGATATATTAACAAATCTTAGGATAAAAATTGTAAACAAAATAACTGCTTGTCCCTTATTTATTGTGTGCCCCCTTTGCAAGCATCTGAGACATTTTGAGACACAATATCTGTATTATAAAAAGTCTCTTAATAAGAAACTAAATTGTTACTTTCTATTAAAAAATATTGGAAGAAAAATACACATGCAAACTACAGACACAATCAAACTGTGCTCTCTCTCCTAAGAAAACAATGGTTTGTTTAGAGGAGTTGTACTTAAAAATTAATTTCCCACAGACCAATTTAAACTCAATGTTTAATTTCTAATAATAACACACATACACACACACATACACACACTCATACACAACATGGCAAAGAAACTTTTTCTTTTGTAACTGAGAGGCCATTTGGGTTGGGTTTGGGTTTTTGTCGTTAGACAAACATTATTTGTTAAACGGAAGTTTAACTTCAGAAATCTATTTGAACAACAGAAAAATCGTAAAAAAGAAAGAAAGTAAATACAAATAAAATACAAATAAAAATAAAAATTTCCTAAAGAAACTCATAAAAAAAGAAGAAGAAAAAGAAAAAAAAAAATCGGAACACTAGTAGTACAAAATTCACACTTGAATTGTGGTTAAATTTTATTCGAAACTGGATTAATAATAATGGTGGTACTAAAACTATTACACACACACATATATACATAGAAACAGTGTCTTACAATTGAAAAGATATGTACATAAATACATATGTACTCTAATAGATTTCAATTGCCCTCATATACCAGGCCACCACATCCGGTGCAAATAAACAAAAATTAGTCAGAAAGGAAAAAAAAACACGAAAAACAAACGAAAAAAAAAACAATACCTTTCGTTAAGATTTATAGATTTTAATTTAAGACAAGTTTTAGTTTTTTTTTTCTTCTTCTTCTTCGTGGCTTCTGCTCTTCACTCCGCTTTGATTCACATAAAAAATTGAATTTCAAATAAAATTTAATTGTAGAACACAATTGCAAAAATACAAAAAAGAGCAAAACAAAAAAAGAAGAAAAAAATTCACAAAACATTGTTAAAAAAAAATTAACAAACAATTACGGATAATTTATATAAAAATTCAATTTTTTTTTTTTGCAAATTTTTGGCAACAATATTTGAAAATTTATAAGAAATCTGTTTAGTATTAAAAGTAATTTGCTTGACTTTTTTGTTTTATTGAAATTATTTTAAATTAAAAAAAAAATTGCTTAACAGGTCAATATAGTAGAGAGGTAGGTCAATACATAGGTTGAAGGCAAAAGGTCATCAGCCAAATAGATTGGCCCGGAAGCTTTATGGTCATGGATGCCCACCATACTGCTGAAGCTTGTCTAAATAGTAGTCTAACTATGCTGCTGCACAACAGTTTTCATTGCTATTATGTTAACTTCAAAGCCTGTGTTAACAGTTTCTGTTAACTTAACATTCACTGTAAAAATGGATATAACTTTTGTGGCTAACTGGTGTAGAGTGAGTGAATCATTCTCTACTCACTTTCATAGCTAATTGCTAGGAGTAGTCATAGTGGATTGCGTTGCCACTCACTGTAAAAATGTATATAACTTTTGTAACTAACTTCAATATGCGAACTACGCTGGTGTAAAGCTAGAAATTCATTCTCTACTCACTTTCATAGCCAATTTCCTCTGTGGTCACCCCTATTTCACAGTAGACCTAGTAGATTGCGTTGCCGTGGTAAACAGGATTCCAAAACAGTTTTCATTACTATTATGTTAACTTAACAGTTTCTGTTGCTTTAACAGTCCCTGTTAGCTCGATAATCACTGTTAAAAAGTATATTACTTTTGCAGCTAACTTCACACAGGTTAAAAGAAAAACTTAATATAATTTCTTCGTATCAGCAGTAAGCATGATAAGACATTTTTCTAAATGCTTTCTGGGAAGAAAAGAAAGCAAATCAGAAAATACGAATGTCAGACACTATGGTCAAAGGCATACAAAGAATGGTAGACTGTATTGATGGTTACAAGACTTGCAAAAGTTATGTAGGCCTCAAAAATCTTATTACAGAAGTACTTGCTGGCACGGAGTTAGCTTCGTTTAAACATCCTTTCTACTACTAAGAAGGGGCCCAATTTACCGCATCTTGGTAACTGTATGTTGGTATGAATTGGATTTCTTCCTTTTTTTGGTTTATTTTGTCCACTTTTGATTAACTAGAGCCTGTATTTTAATAAATTGTCGTTTTTTTATTTTTTTGGTGTTTTTGATTTCAACATATTTGGCCTGCAGTATAAATTTGTCAAGCAGAAAATATCCCTTTTTTGTTGTTGTTTGTTCTGAATTTTTAATTTTTTCAATTAATTTTTCTTTTATTTTTCACAGGGTTTTCAATACATTTTCTTTCTTTTTTTGTGATATTTTTTCTTACAATTTTTTTCTTCCTTTTATTGTTAGCAAGGCAATTTGTTGTTGTTGTTGTTGTCTTTGTTCCTTTAAGCATTTATAATTTCTTGGGCAATATTTAATTTAATTTCTTTTTTTTTTTGGGGTTTATTTTTGTCCCACACCTCTCCATCAGTGCCTGGTAAATTTTTAATCATAATTTTTCTTTGTTAAAGCAATGCTTACAGATGATGTTGAAGCTTTCCTTATTTTTTTTTAGCGGGGAGGTAACAACCACAATAACTACAGTTTGTTGGCTTACACTGTGTAAAAGAAAAGCATGCATATTGCAATTTTTATAATAATAAAAAAAAAACGAAAAAATATAACGAAAATTATAACAATCGATCTGCAGAGCATTTTTATTCTTCTGTTCTTTCAAGGCTGTTAGAATTCTAGTCTTTACTTTACCCTTTTTGGTGTATATTTTTTGGTTTGAAAACGAAAAAAAAAAAAAATCCATTTGTTTTGGTAATTTTTTATTAATTTTTGTTTAACTTTTCTTTTATTATTTTTTTTTGTTCGTTTTTCGGCTGGTTGATATTTAATCGCCTTCGATACGCTTCGTTTTATAAATTTTCTTGCTTAACAGGAAATGTTTTTAAAGAGAAAAAAAAAAAAGAAGAAAACGAAATCACAAAGAAAAAATTATAACGTCAACTTAGTTTTCTTTACTTTTTCCAAATTTTTTCTGTTTTTCCTATACAAGGAGTAAAAAAAATATTCCTGTTGTGTAGTCTTTAAACACGCAGACGTTATTTTTTTCCCCAAATTTCAAAGGGGTGTTTGCCTGGTTTGCATGGCTATATAAAAGGATTTACTTTATCAATATTCTTTATTATATTTTCTTTTATTTATAACAACAATAAAGTAAAAAAAAAATTATAACAAGATGTTGTTATTTTAAGCCCTTCAAGTCATTAATAAAAAATTAAGAGGAAAAAAAAAACATTTCTTTTCTATAAAAATTTGATCAGAGAGGAATTAAATGTACCCTACATGAGCTTAGAAATACAAAATTTAATTCACAGAAATAAGAATTTACAGAAAGAAGTTAATTACTTCAACTCGTAAATTCTTCTTGCATCCACAGCTCACTTCTTATTTTTGTTAACAACCGTAGTAAGGTTTTTGTGCTCTCAAAGCAAGACACACTTTCCTTATGTTTAAAATAAGTTGTTTTCAGACAAAATGTAAACTATTTTTGAACGATAAACCCCATTTATTTTTCAGGCAAAACTGTTATTTCACTGGTCTAATTAAATTCTAAAAAACACGCCATAGAGGAGTTCTGCTGACGAAAAGTTAAATTATTAAGGTCTAGGTTATATAGTGATAGTTTTTCTACAACTTACTCTTAAAACAACCGTACGGGAAATTTCCTTTTTATTATAAATATTGCAATAGGATTTGAATTTGAAACATGAAATTTACCCAAAACTATTGATATGTTTAATTTCATTTTAACAGCACACTTTTTCATAACAACCGTATTCTTATGAATTAAAAAATTATTGAATTGTAGAATTTTGAATGAAAGATTTTAAAATCGTTAGGCATTTTTAAAACATATTTTTTGCTACACATTTCTTTTATAAGAAAAATTCCATAGAATATTAAAACAATTCGTACAACACCTTTGACAGCGAAAAGTGTATTCTTTTCTGGAATAAAACTTCAAGTTATTCTACACGAAACCGTTGAAGAGTATAGATTTCTTTAAAAAATATTTAATTGGAAAGAAAATTCTTTTAATTCGTAACATTTTTATTTCCTCTTCATACATAACAGGGAATAAAATTATTCTAGACAATCAATCATTAGAAACAATGAAACTGAAACACTCTGTTATAAAAATCTACCAACACCACACTGTAAGTGAAATAAATAGACTTTTTTTTAAATACTACGTGTATGATTTGGTGAACGAATGTAATCACTCAACGTAAAATTCAAATCAATCAAATCTAATAAGAGGTGGTAATACAAGCTACAATAATTTCTTTTATTGTTTTATTCTCTCTCTCTCTCTCGCTCTCTCTCTCTCTCTCTGAATTATGATTTTAATGTGTTTTATTTTTTGTTTGATTGTTTTTTATTTTAATTTTAGTTTGCGGAAGTAAGATTAGTTAAGTTTCCTAATCCAAAGAAAAAAAAGTACAACAAAATAAAATCATATAGGTTTTCTTATTTAGATTGCGTGTTTCGTATCGAAAAAGGAAGTTCAATTTTTTTTTCCGAAAAAGAATTTTTTTTTTTTATTTTTTTCTAATTTTCCAAAACCAAAAAAAAAAAATTGTATTCGACTTGAAAGAATTTATTTCCGTTGTGACTTGAACTCATAATAATTGTTAGAACGAGTTAAGCTGTTTTGGTAGGAAATTAGGAAGTGATAGGAAAAAATTCTATTAAATTCTGTCTTTGTTTTCTTCATTTAATACCAAAAAATACTTTTGACAGCCTTTCCTGTGTCTAGTCTAATATCTTTTCCAATAAAATGTTCAAAATATGAAACTGTGTTGTCAAAGTTTATGGATACCCCCCAACTAAGACAAGAGTATAGTGGCTGGCAGCACCATTCTTAACCGGTGTGAGTAAACCAGGCTTAATAATAACAATGAATGGAGCCTACATATACTTTGAGACGAGGGCTTATTCTCTGAATTCACAACAAAGCTTATTCAATAAAGCCGGGTGACTGTAGAAGAGGTAGCGAGACACTCGACTTCTACCCTAATTTTGATTCTTGGATACAGGGTCATCGAAGGAAACAAAAAAACCGACACTGATGCTAGTATCATGGAAAATTTAATTGAAATTCTAAGAGCTTCTCTACAAGGATACAAGCAAATGATCTCACAAGAATTCTATTCATTGACAAAGGTAAGATGGGATAATGATAATAAATACACTTAGAGAGACACCAGACAGATTTGGCCTGGTATGAATATGTGTAGACAGAATTTGTGTTGAACCTAACAAGATGCCATCTAGGGAACCTCATTGTAGTTAGAAAAGGACGCTTTCCTCTGGCTGTTCACACCAGGAGACTGGAAATACCAAGCAAACTGTGTCCGGTGAGGCGGTTGCCAGTTTAACCTAACTGAAAGACAGTTACTGGACTTCTGATCAGACCTTGCGAACACAAAGAACACTCTTACTACTCTTCCTGGAAGGCTTTGTTGGCTTTAATTGTTCCGTGAGTTAGACTTTATATAAATGGTGGGACAAATCTAAATGCAGAATAAGTCATAATTCTTAGTTACACTGGCCACTGTTTCTGCTTCATTTGAACGACTAAGGCCTTCAATTCTTACACCTTAGTTTTGATGTCCTTTATAGATCAAATGGAAGGACTTTAGACTGTTTTTTAGCTGGCATTAATATTTTAAACTTTTAACCACGTTGTAAATATTTTTTTTCTTATTGTTTTTAAATATTCTCCTCCTTCGATACCAATATTTCCATAGTTTATAGCATTTAAAATCCTTGACCTGTGTGTGTATGTCTCTGAATGTCTAAGGGGTTGTTCTAATTTTTAATGTAATTTCCATGTTCATGGTGTTGTTTTGTTTTTTTTCTTTCTTGTCTTTTGTTTTTCTTTTAATTGAAATTCTTTTTCTGTGTTCTATTCTGTTTAATTTATGCATTTTCATTACAATTATCTTTTTTTTTGGTGTTTTCATTACCCCGCGAAAGCAACGTAAAATTAAAGAATTCAGTTCAAGAACTTTAACTATTTTTTTTTTTTGTATTGTGTTTATGAGAATAACGAGGGACGACAAAGCAATAATTATTGAAATTTTTTTTAAACGAATTAACATTCGAATTTAGTTTTTCTGTTTTAGCCAGCATTGCTTGCCAATATTTCAATGCTAAAGTTGGCATTAATGTGGCGCGAAAAACCGCGAATTCTTCCCCAAAAAATATTGCTACGCTGTGCTGTGGTGGTATTTCGTATTTAGAAAACCTTAATTCCAGTAACAACAATCATTAATTGCGGCAGGTGAGGTGAACTCATTCGTGACAGATTATCGTTGTAACAATAACAAATAACAACAACAACAACAATAACAATAACAGCAACAGGAACAAAAAATAATTTTTTTAATAAATATTGTTGGTAATAAAATGCCATTGTACCGATGATTATGATGACGATGACGATGACGATGACGATAGTGATGGTGATGACGATGTTTCAAAAAGTCTCAACACCAATATCACCATAACCACCACCACTTGCAAGAAAAGAAAAAAAAAACTTCAAGTAAAGAATTCTTCCGTTTTCTTTCGATTTCTTATAAAAAAAAAAAACGAAAACGAAAGAATAAAGAAAGAAACGTAGACGATTGCATGTAATGTGCGTGTGTAATAAGAAAACAAAATAAAACAACACAGCAGAAGCAATAACTGCAACCAAACACATGAGAAAACCCATCATCTCTCACTCACTTCAGTGAACCAATTATTTGTGCTGTTTTTGTTGTACTCTCTTTTTTATTGTACTTGTACTTCCATCGGTTCGTAGACAAATTGTATTGAATTTAATTGTTCGTCTTCCAGTTCCTATTTTCGTTTTTCTTTTAATTTTTTATTTCATTTTAATTTTCAAATCCATGTAGAAAAAATAAACGTCTTTTTTGACGCTTCAGTGTTAAGCATGTTGAAGTCGTCTTTTCAGGAGGAACAAGTTGAAATAACAACAAAAACAAAAAAAAAAAGAGAATGTAAAATGAAATTAAATAATGACAAACTTTAGTCATACATGAGTAATTTTTTTTTTGCCATACATCTAGTAAATATACATGATTTACACTGTAAGAAATTGATTTAAAATTGCAATTTAAATACATTTTTTTAATTTTTCAATTAATACATGATTTAGCTAAAGATTTGAAGCAATTCAGCTAGCTGAATATAAATTTGAAAACAATTCAATTAGTTTTCTTACATTTTTTGTTTTTCAAACCTAAAAACGAGTAATTCAGCTAGCTGAATAAAAGAAATAATGCTGATATGAACAGAAACATATCATTTCTGTAAAAATTTGAAGCAATATTCCAGCTGAATTGAGTTTTTAGGTATTCTGCTAGCTGAATAGGTTTTTTATCACTTTATTTTATAAAGATTTTCGTAATATTTTTAAATTTTCTAAATATTTTGTTAGCTTAATAGGTGTTTAGCTAGCTGAATATCATTCTAAACCTTTTTTCAATACAGAATTTTACGTAAATTTATATTTTCTTCCCTTTCTCTTTATAATCAGCAATTTTTTTAAAGCATTTTTCCATTATTTAAATTTTCTGTAAACTTTGCCTAGCTGAATAAGTTTTAAGCAAGTTGATAGGGCCGTCTAGGGTATTTTTAATACAGAATTATGCTTTAATTTTATTTTTTTTGTAATATTTCTTAGCTGAATTGTATATTTTGTGTATTCAGCTACATGATTGGATGTAAATTATGTAGATTTCACTTTGTTTTAGATATGTTCTTAGCTGAATAGGTATTCAGCTAGCTGAATGTGTCTTTAATTTATTTCTAATAGAGCTTTTGCTCTATTTTTGCTATTCCGTATAACTTTAAGATATTCAGCCAGCTGAATAGTTTATGTTTTAAGTACAATTCATGTTAATTTCAAAATAATAATTTTTCTTAAGAATTTCTTCGTTATGAAATGAATAATTTATGGAAATTAAATTAATTTTTCCATTGTATAACAACAATAACAACAACAACCCTTATTATACATTTTCAATATACGAAGAAACATAATTAATGATCATTTTGTGTAATAAATACGCGAATTGTTTTCAATTTCAGTTCTTTTTTTTTGCGTTCGTAATTTTTCAATTGAGTCATGCTCGAATTCAACAAATTGACCACAATAACAAAACCAAGTTTTTGGCATGCCATGCAAAAAAGAAAAAAAAACTAAAAGGAATAGACAGTCAATATTACACTTTGGAATACGGTGGTAACCACCATTTGACCATCAGTAAAAAATAAATATTTTTAAAGGGAATGATACTGAACAGAAAAAAAAAACGAGAGGAAAATAAATAAGAAAAAAAGAGAATGCACATGAAAAGGGGGAAAATTCTTGTAATGGTGGTGGCATAAACTGTAGCAGTATTGGTGTTGCAAATTCTTTATATTCTGTGTGTGTTATCAGTGCTAAATAATCTTTTGGAATAAAAATTCTAAAAATATATAATAAATGCGCGGCAATATGCCTGCCATGTCAGCCACATACATAGTTGGTCGGTTCAATATTTTAAATAAAATATCTAAAGAAACAACAACAACAACATCAAAAAATTTTATAACGAATGACTGCTAAAATGATCAACGAAGCATAAAGTCGCGTCGCGTTGCATTCAATTTACACAAATAACAACAAATAAAAGCAACAAAAAACAAGAGAAAAATAAAAGGAAAATTATGCTCATATTGATCAAAATTGTACAATAAAAAACGGGAAAGGGTGTCTGGCTAATGATGGCAAATCTAAAAATGTATTCACATATCGATACTACAACTCGATAACTTAGGAAAATGATTGGCAGCACAAGACTTTAAATTTAACAACCAGCCCTCGTGTTTATAAAATTCCAAAGGACAATGTAAAACCATTATTGGAGAATATTTTTTAGCCATCAATTTTATGTCGCAAATCCATTTACTCCAGCATAAAATCATCAGCATCATCATCATCATCGTCTCTTCGGTGCTATGTTTTCCCGTCATTAGCGCCATTAAATAGCAATCGGTCCTTGGCAATAATACCAACTTAATATCAGTCAATGATTCAATTTGTTTTTATCTTATTGCCTGTATTAAATCAATTTTTATGATCAACCAGAAAATGCTGCAGAAAAAACAGAAAAAAAAACAACAAATAAAAATAAATGCATCATCAAACATGATGATTAGCTTGACAGTCTTCGAATACACGCACGCAGCACTCACTCACTCATTCATTCACTTGACACTGTTACGAGTACAACTTCTTTCTGTTTTTATAACAACAACAAACAAAAAAATTGATGATGATGGATTTTTAACGATTCTGTTTTATTAGCAGAAATGACCACAAACTACAATTGTCATAAAAATTACACGAATTTTGTAAGAAAATAAAAATAAGAAGAGAAACCAAAGTTGAATGTGATAATGCCAACGGCCAGTTGAATGATTCCAGAATTGTTAAAAATCTATTAAATTTGTAACTTATCAAAAGAGAATTTATTATCAATAGTTTCAGGAAATTATCGGGAAATACTTAATTCAGCTAACTGAACGAACACAAAATCTTGGGAAGTCTAGTATGCACTACCCAGGAGTGAATTCTTTTACGTACTTCCCTACATACACCGTAGGTGGCAATTATCGAAAGTGATATTTATTCCCAAAAGGCAATAAATTTCGTGTAAAACCGCCATGGGTTTCAGAGCCATGTGTCCTTATTCACAGAAGATTAGTTGGCGATCATATGAGATCCAATTTTTTTTTTTTACAGAGAGCAATGCAAAATATGCTTACAAAACAGTCAGGTTCAGCAAATCTGCTCATAGCTCTCTTGTAAGCTACACAGAAAGGTCGCTTCACTATAAACGTGACAACCTTTGGTAGCTTGCTATAGTTCAAGCACTCACCGTGAGATGATTTGTAATTCGTTTTATTGGTGATCTCCTCAAAATAAGATTCACTAAGAAGCAATGGAATTTGGAAACACTTGTGCTATACAACCTTATCATGGGGAACCTACTGATAAAGCTCTTGGCTTTACGGTGGTAAACTATGCTGATAGTCAGTCTATCCAAAGCTATGTAGGTCTGGCATGTAAAACGTTTGGAAAACATCTCTACGTGGAACCGAACAAACGATCTTGGAATTAATTCATATACGATCAAGCTGACCAGAAAGATTCCCGGAATCAATCCTCTAAAGGGTAATCCAACTCAACTTCTGCTCTACGATCAAATACTTGGGAATTAACTACGATAACTAACTCATTCCGAGGCAAAGAATACCTTACAATTCGACCGTTTGGAAGGTAAAATCTGCAAAACGATGTAACTGCAAGATTCTATATGTCGTGAGAAGGCTAGATACTTTCCTTTTGGCCTAAGCAGCTCCATGGGCATGTTAAAGTCATAAATCGATTGATTATATGGTTCGCTAAAACTATCTTTGAGCAGGGACTCATGTCATGGGAAACCAAATCCCTTTTTAAATTCTTTAGGAGTATTCAACGATGTATTGCAAGAGGATGGGAAACGGGTTGAAAACCTGCACTTCAAGTATTCTAACTAACAAAGGAGGTAGCGACCGTTTTCAACTTAAAAAGTCACTGTCCAAGTCTTGCTGTGAGTATAAGAATACCTGATTCTTTACTTCTAAGACGGAACGATCCGAAGTGAGATTGAAGAACATTACCCGGTAAATTAGGAAGTTGAGATAGCAGCAAATGAAATAATTTTAATTATTTTATCGTTTACCTGCAAATATTAATGTTTTTTATACAATTTCGGATTTCTCAGTTATGTTTACGTTTTCATAATTCATTAATAAACGCTTTGCTGTACACATACAGCTGCCCAAGGTGCTGGTGTAACAGGCAGCTGTTCTGACATCTATTTTAACATTTTCAATGCCAGCGTTCACGTTATTATGTTTTTATTGTAAAGGAACACCAATGACCAGTGATGATCTCTAGTAGTTTCATTGATGAAATTAATCAGCACGTGGCTACTGCTGCTAAAGTGGCAGGCACCCTTAAATGATTTTTAATGTTCTCTAGTAAATGCAATGCGCCATCTAAGCCATCTACACCTGTACGGAAAAGTTTCTTTATAGAAGGTGTAGTGAGAAATTCTTAAGCAAAGTGCTTTAGACAATAAATAAATTTGCGGTCCACTGGAGTCCCCCCTGGTTTTTATGCACAGAGGAGTGTGTGGTAAGTAAATGGAAAATAAATTGAAATCATTTATGCATGGCGGTGTGAAATTTCACACCAAATAACCAGGCTTTTAATTGTTCACAAAACAAATCAATCAACATCACTAAGAGTCATTATCATACAACAACAATAACAAGAACAACAACAAGAAATTTCTCTTTAAAACATAAAAAAAATAAATTTCGAAATAAATTTACGGGCCACAAATGATCAGTTCAGTTCAGTTCAGTTCAGTTTAGTTTTAGTTTTGTTCATGAACAATTCCGAAAACTACGAATAACAACACCGGATGTAAAAGTCATGTTTATGTGGTTGTATACCAGTATCACTCTTTTGGCCTCTCAGTTTTCCTCTTCTTCCAAAAGGCATTCAGCCATTCAGTCATTCGGTTTGATTTTAAGGGAACCCAAACCAAAATGGAAATAAAAAATGATCATAAAAAGTCAATCAACAATAGTCTTCCGCTTCTTTAACGTTTAAATAATCATCGAATGGAACCAATACAACAACTAAAACGCAATTGACTGACTGTGTGGCTAACAGATGATATGTGTTCGTTTGTTTATTTACTGCTGACTCAATTGAATTCAATTAAAAATTAAATTTGCATTTTCAACAACAGAATTATTCAATTTGATTGTGTTTTTTTTCTCTCTCTTTTTTTATTTTATTTTTTTATTTTTTTTTGGTGAAAACGCAAAAGACAAGAGTAGTTTTATTGTTTCATTCCACAAACAACAATTAAAGTGTTAAAGTAAATAAATAAAATACCAACAGAAACAAGTTTAAACAATTCAATTGATGTCTGTCCATACCATTCATGGTACATTGAATATCACACATTTGTTAAAACAGTTAAAGAGACATGATCGCCTATGTCATTGTAAAACAGAAGGTTTTAAATTTATTTGCAATGAAAACAATTGAAACATTTAAATAATGTGTTATAAATAGCAATTCAGCTAGCTGAATATCACTAGAATTGGCGAAAATATTTGAAAATTATTAAAATGTCATAGAGAACTTAGTTTTACTGTAATTCAGCTTGCTGAATATCACTAGAATTGGCAAAAATATTTGAAAATGCGTAATAATTTATAGAAAATTTAGTTCTACTGTAATTCAGCTAGCTGAATAGAGCAAATCTTGATGTTAAACTTTTAATCCTTGTAAAAGTTCAAAGGAAGTAAATGTTTCCAGCAATTCAGCTAGCTGAATATCACTAGAATTGGCAAAAATATTTGAAAATTATTAAAATGTCATTGAGAACTTAGTTTTACTGTAATTCAGCTTGCTGAATATCACTAGAATTGGCAAAAATATTAGAAAATGTGTAACAATTTGTAGAAAATTTAGTTTTACTGCAATTCGGCTAGCTGAATATCACTAGAATTGTTAAAAATATTTGAAAATGTGTAATAATTTGTAGAAAATTTGGTTTTACTGCAATTCAGCTAGCTGAATAGAGCAAATCTTGATGTTAAACTTTTAATCCTTGTAAAGGCTCAAAGGAACTAAATGTTTCCAGCAATTCAGCTAGCTGAATTTCACTAGAATTGGCAAAAATATTTGAAAAATATTAAAATGTCATTGAGGACATAGTTTTACTGTAATTCAGCAAGCTGAATATCACTAGAATTGGCAAAAATATTTGAAAATTATTAAAATGTCATTGAAGACATAGTTTTACTGTAATTCAGCAAGCTGAATATCACTAGAATTGGCAAAAATATTTGAAAATTATTAAAATGTGATTGAGAACTTAGTTTTACTGTAATTCAGCTTGCTGAATATCACTAGAATTGGCAAAAATATTAGAAAATGTGTAACAATTTGTAGAAAATTTAGTTTACTGCAATTCGGCTAGCTGAATATCACTAGAATTGTTAAAAATATTTGAAAATGTGTAATAATTTGTAGAAAATTTGGTTTTACTGCAATTCAAGCCTAGCTGAATAGAGCAAATCTTGATGTTAAACTTTTAATCCTTGTAAA